>JAADWU010000003.1:0-162424 GCA_023336255.1 Pythium graminicola
AGGTATGCAACAACCCATGGGCGGCATGGGCATGGGTGGCATGCAACCAATGGGAGGCATGGGCATGGGTGGAATGCAACAACCTCGTCCAATGATGGGAAATATGGGCATGGGAGGCATGATGAATCCCGGTATGGGCCAACAACAACAACAGCAACAGCAGCAGCAGCACAACGCCTTCAGCAGCTTCGGTCAGTTCTAACGTAGACGATCGGTTGGTGGTACAAAGAGAACATATACTACGTAGTATACCGTGACTGTATACACACGCTTATCTTGTCAGGCATCTATAGGCTCGTGCAAGTACCATTGTGGGATGCCCTCTTCTTACCTACTGGTCCTAAACACCATGTTACTTGCAAGGGTGCTCGACGTCTGTGTCCAACGTCCCGATCGACTTGGCTCCTCGACTAATAGACAGGTGTCACGAATACGAGAGCCGTGCTCTTCCTGGTGATAGCATGGTAACTATATCCATAGTTTCCAACTTCAAGAACACGGCGAGCCATCGGTTGGACTGTCAGACGGGTCTGAACCCACATCCTCCATCTCTTGATCACAGGAAACGTCAGCCACGGGGCTAGTTGACGACGTCACCGATGTTGATGAGCTGAGGATGTTCACTTGACTCGACACTTTTTTCAATGGTGCAACAACCGACTGTCCATCGATCAACAAATCCTTGTCATCCATGTACACCGACTTGCGTTTTCGTAATCCTTCCGGACATTTCGTATGCATATTGTAGGACGAAGGGCGCACACGCAAGTGCTCTGGCACTGAGAGTCGTACAGTCGGATGCGATGGCATGATACGGTGACTACCATCCGGCAATGGCGAGATCTCAATACCATCAACACACATCACATCCAGCAAATCGTCCGTGGTCGTGTCACTGTTATAATCGTCCGATCCAGTAGAACGCTGGGTCGTATACAATGGCGGAACATGGCTCTTCAAACGCAAATGTCGCCGTAGGACGTCCCGTGGTTGGGGTGACGACGGTGGCGTTGAGGGGCGATCGCCAACAGGCAAAAACATGCGAAAGTGGCCATTGCCTGGCGCTGTTCGCCGCCGTCGGGCCGCACTACGACCATTGACATCGTCGTCTTCACCGCTGTCGTCCATGTGGTCGATTTGGTTGTCGCCAACATGACGTCGGCCGACAGCGATTTGATTGAGTTTTTCCCGCAACAAGAGCATATCTTCGGGATCGGCACCCATCGCAATCGACTTGCGACCGCTCGGAGGACTCGTTGTAGGCATGGCAGTCGTAGTCACTGCGGCGTTGGAAGTGGGGAAGTTGTGTTCTCGCTCTTGGTTGTTGGCACGCGGACTCTGGTGCACTGCCATAGAGAGGAAGAGAATCTCAAAGTGGGAGAGAGAGATGTGGACGAGTCTGGATCTGAGGTTGTTGGATAGGATGACTCTGGATTTTGTACTACTTCAATCCGGAAATGAACTCCGTTCAGGTGCCGCTTGGACGCTGTGACGATAGGAATCCGGAGTTGGCGCAATGCCGAAGCATCGGGCAAAGGAGCCTCCACAGAACAACACCGTCAAACTACACTGTCTACAGAAACCCAGTATTATCGGAAATATTACTGTAACTTTCGCCGAACTATCGTAAATTACGAAAATTCCATCATCAAACTCATGGAAGGGGTAATATTTCGAACAGTCAGCTCGTCATTTTCCGATGGCAAATGTAATTTACTCGCCAGAATATGTGTGGAAGAGGTGGCAGAATCTGCGAAACGCCCTGACGTCGGGAGTCAAGTCGATGTCTGGCGCGACAGTGATTGGATAGAATCAGAGTGTACCAAACCTTTCCACCAATCGACGTTCATGTTGAAGAGCACTCCCCAATCCCATTCATAGATTTTATTTACAATGAGCGACACAGTGCCGGTGATGATGTCATGCGGTGGCGTTCAGGTTTGGCTTTGTTTGGGAGAACGAAAACGAAGAACCTTTCTTCTGTTCAGAACCAATATTTTATAGTGCGATAAGTGATCGTTGTGTTGATAGGAACATGTCTTTTGGGAAGAAGAATAAAATCGTTTGTTTCACCATCTCTGTGAACTGAACACACCTCGTCGGATACACAACACGCGATACAACCATGTTTCAACACGACAAAATGAAGAAATCTGTTCTTTGCATTTGCTGGACACAATCCAGTCTCATGATCTGTGGAACAGTAACCTATCCGTCTCCACAGACGTCCCTTCGTCACTATACCAAGAGGCGTCTCCGCTTCCGTACCACTCATTCGTGCCAACAACCGATCGACCCATCGCCGCATGGGATCATGACGAAGCATGCTACGATGGCTTGACTGTAACACATCGCACCGTTGGTTTGAGTATGACTAGATTCATACGAGCGTTTCGCTTGTCGAAGGTCATCGAACAAGTCGAAGCTGTAGATCCATGAAGTGACTCAGTCTCTATTCACCACAAGTACTGGGTCCTTTGTCAGTAGCGTGACTCGGATTCAGTATCAAGATCCAGTTTGAATCGATCATTTGGGAGCAATGAACCCATTGCCACTGAGAGATGGCTACATTTGGCACATAGTGTATCAACCGACCTCCGTCAACTCATCTTTGCGACTATGGACAGTTCACTGGCTATTGAATGTATCCACATACCGCGAGCGTACACTAGTCGGTGTGCTTGTCGCCGACTTTTTTGTAGTTTGAACGGATGCAGGCGAGCCAAATCTCGTGACCGAAGCGGTAGGTGACAGCAACGAACCGCCACCACCACTCATCTTTCGCTTCTCCAATGCATCGAGCACCTCAGGCGGTGGAGGTGGTAGTGGGTCTGACGCTGGGCTCAGTGGCTTGCGGCGCAGTTCGGCTTCAATTTCTGGTGGAAGACGAAGATCTTCGTAATCACGAAGCACAGCTGCTCGGAGTTTCGAAGGGCTGGATTCGGCTTCTTCAAACTCACTCTTGCTCTCATCGTCGTCGTCTGACAAGGTTGCAGTAGCAGTTGGTTTATTTGCATTGAAGGATCCAAAGAAAGAACCCAAAATCCATCGCTATCACAGCAAAAAGTATCAGGATCAACAAATAGGGAAGCGTTATTTCGCCACAGCACGTACACCCCACGAAGTGCTGCCAGCTTGAATATTTGTGTCCGACACCGATTTGGTATCCTGAGCATTTCTTGCTGCCATCGTATCAGCAGGTATGGCTTGTGCTGGCTCAACCGTGTCGTTCTGGCAGAAAAATAGTCAGAAGTTGATGAAGATAACTATTCCATTGCAAGCCCACACTCACCTGTTCAAACTGTTCAGCTTCACCTAAGAGAACCAGCGTCTTGGCCATCGGGTGGTCACTTGCCAAGTCGTCAAAGCGATGACGCAAGGGAGAGCGCGTTCTCAAGTTTCCAAGAGCAGTAAGACCAAGCGAGTTTTGAGCCAACACATCGACGCCATACTCGAGAAGGATTTCGATGCATTCAAAACTTCCGTCCCAAGCGGCGAGATGGAGGGCGGTATCACGGTTTGTATTGCACGCGGCGTGATTGGCAGCACTTTGCAACAGAAACTTGGTGCACTCAAACTGTCCCTGCGAACACGCCGCGAGAAGAGGGGTATTACCGTTCTCGTCTCGTATCTCGACGTCACCACCAAATTCACACAACAACATGACAGATTCAAGATCCCCCAACTCGGCAGCAAGATGAAGTGGTGTTCCTTTCTCTCCGAGGTCACGAATATTCGGAGAGATACCACTGAGTAGGAGTTGGTGTAATCGGTCTTTGCTGTTCTTGCGTACAGCGTCGAACACAGCGGATGCAGGAGGTAACATTGAGGCGGGAACAGCGCTGTGTCGAGATGAATGTACTGGATTTTTTGACGTTTGTGTGTCGCGTACATCTGCAGCTCGGGACATGTTCTCGAAAAAACGGTTCCACACAGCGTCAACACGTTCGGGTGAGATGGGTCGTTCAGGCTCGCTCTTGGCAGATGGTGTAGACGACGCAACTTTGGAATCGGCGATTTTGTGATCGGAGTAGCCATATTGGTAGTCAATGTAATTCTGTTGGTTCGAATCATAAGACTCGTCGTATGCCGTGTTTGCGTAGTAGGCATCATACGAGTCGTAATGTGTTTGTGCAGTATAGTCACCGTAGCCTCCGAGTTGTTGGGCTGTAGAATACGAATCTTCGTATACTTCGTCGCCCATAGCAGCTTCTTCATTTGAGGCAATAGCAGCAGTATCGTTAACAATAGGCTGACCTTGCCATCCTTGCTGAAGCGACTGGACAGACTCAAGAAGGGTAGCGTTGTCTCGAAGACTGCTGTCGATGGTTTGATTCCAGTACTCTTCCTGTCGTGCAAACTCTGCACGCTCACGACGAAGTTTTTCCTGTGAACTTCGAGCTATAGATTCAAGCATCGTTGCACGAGAAGATAGGCTGTCGTATGCTGCTTGCAACGAACTCAGCTCACTGTCTTTTGCCTCCAGCTGTTGCCGCAACCTTTCATTTTCTTCGCGCTCCTATAGCGTTGGCAAAGCCGAAACATGTTAATCGTATTGTTTACTACTAGCAATCCAGAGTACGATTCGCTCGCATACCTGTGCCAACTCGGTGGCCGTTGTAGATTCGTTGTTCGTGAGCTGATCAATTTGGGCAATCAGATTCTCTTCTCTTTGGCGGGATTCCTAGAACGTGACGTCAGTGTCGCTGCTCACAGATTACACCCTTCACGCTGTTCCACGTACTGTGTTTGCCGATGACAATGCTGTAATCTCTCGTTGTACAGCATCCATATATTGGTAAATTGTCGATACGAGCACACCATCGGTGGTGGTATGTTGCACGAGTTGACCAAGATAGATCCGTAAACCTTCAAGTTCGTCGCTAAACTTCATGGAATCATCTTCTTTAGACATGGAGTCATACATTGCTGGCTCATTGCTGGTGCTGGCGATTGACGCATCGGCATTGACTTCAGCATAAGCTGCTCCTTGTAGCAGCTGAGCACAGTCCACTCGATTCTCCATTATACTCACCACTAGTGGTGTTCGTCCGTGGGCATCCTCAACATCAGACGATGCGCCACTGCACAAAAGTGCCTTGACAGCACTAGCATTCCCATGACGAGCGGCGAGATGTAGCGGAGTCTCGTCCTCAGCGTTTCGGAGGTTGATGATCGCAGACACGCTGTCCATCTCCAGCAAACAGTTGAGTACTTCCTCGCTCCAGCACCTGATCGCGATATGGAGCACAGTGTTGCCGTCACTATCTCTCGTGTATATTGACGCGCCGTATCGAATAAGAAGACGGACGAGACTTGCGTGATTAGTTCGACATGCCATGATCAGTGGTGTTTCAATGCGCCGAGGTGCCCCGTACATACTTCCAACCATTGCATTTGCCTCTGTATATGGGCCGTCGACAACTGCACCGTGGTCCAGTAACAGTGCTGCACCACGAGCATTTCCATGCTGGACAGCAATATGAAGAGGCGTGTGCCCAGATGCACTCACAGCATTGACATCGATATTGTAGAGCAAGATAGCTTGAAGCTGTGCGGTTTCATCGTTCTTGGAGGCGGCAGCAAAGAGGTCCTCGAGATGCACGGACGGATTGGACGTCATGTGGCCAGTCTGTGGGAGGGCCTGTTGCTGTTGCACATGAGACCCCGACACGTGCACTTGAACCTGTGGTAACATGTGAGTAATCGATGACTGTAACGCGTCGCCATGCGCTGTCTGATTCTCCTCTGGTCCTTCATCTTCCTCAGCCGTAGGCATATGTCGGGGGGACAAGAGTTCAATTGGCTTCGACCACTGGGATACATTAGTCCTGGTGTTGAAGTAATATTCGTGACCACTCTCCGCCACATACTTGACCCAATCAGTCGCGAGCGAGAGGGAGGGTACCGGTAGTTGTCGACGTTGCTGTTGGTAGATGGTTGGACGAGGAGGCGACGGTGGCGGTGTACTATCTGGTGTCAACGATTCTTCTCCATTTGGATCCATTTGCTGCTGTTGATACGTTTCACTTTGTTCTTCATCGTCTTGTTCATGATCGTGAATGTTGACATAGCTATCTGACGTCCCAGCCGATTCGAGCGTCTCGTCACCATCCATATCGTCGTCATCATCATCGTCATTGTACATGGATTCTTCGTCAACTGTTGATGTGTCCACTCGATCATCACGACGGTACGATTCACCATCCTCTGAGGCTTCATACAGTTCCGATCCTACGGCACTGGGCTGAAGCGACGTCCGTCGTGGCGTCTCGGGTGTCTCACGTTCTCCACTGTCACCGTCGTCCTTCTCGCTCTCCCCAATGACGTTGAACCTGCGTTCTGGTCCACGTATCTTCTCTTCGTCCACCTCAATATCTTTACTAGCTGCCTCGAGCAAGACTGCGATCTCTCCACCAACCGGTGGATCGGTGGCAGTTGGTGGTGTGATTGCTTTAGCGGCGGCTGCTCGATTCGCCAATACTTGCGCCGGTGTCCGTGGCCGTGGCAATTGTTCCGAGCTGACAGACACGTCGTCTTCAGTACCATGGCTGGCACGGCGTGGCATTGGAGGCGGTGTTCCCCGGCGACCACGACTGCGTGGACTTGTCCATTCGTTGGAACCTTTCCGGACGATCTCAGAGCCCGTCGACCCCGCAATCCGCACGTCATTCGATAACGAAGGTGATAGTAGTGCATCTGGAGTACCAGACGCCGCGGTTAATCCCGTATCGACTGTCAACGGCGCCCGCGATGCATCGGGTTTCCCTTCAATCCCTTCCATCTTCAATATGAAAGTGTCGTTTCCCAGCCGGAAAACCTTTCACATAGCATATTGTGCACTTTGAAAACTAATATCTCGAAATTCAAGAATAGGTACGGTATAATTAACTTAGATAAGTAGATTATGGTTGTCAACCCAAGCACGCTCATTGCCACAATGGGACCTCTCCCACCTCGTCGTTCTGCAGCCGCTGCAGCTGCTGCCGCAGCAGCCATCGCACGCGCAAGTGGTGCCACCGCATCCCAAGCATCTCACACTGCTGCTACTGCCACGATGGTAGCGGCAGGATCCGTACCTGCCGTTGCCGCGACGAAATCCCGTGATCATGTTGTACGGCTCCTGACGTTTAATCTCTGGTTTGAACCGCTTGCCATGGCGACTCGTATGCGTGTCATTGGCTCGTACATTGAACGCCATCGTCCTGCGGTCATTGGCTTCCAGGAAGTCACGCGTGAATCCCTCACCCTCTTACGACAGCAACGTTGGGCACAGTACTATGATTGTAGTGCCGACACAGCCCCACCGTTCTCCGAAGCGTATTTTGTCGTGTTGTTTAGTGCATTGCCCGTGCATTCACTGACGTCTCATCCATTTGCTAACACCGGAATGGGACGGGAACTCTTGACTGCTTGTGTTGAAGTTGCGCCAGGTCATACGCTGCTTGTCGGGACAAGTCACTTGGAAAGTTTACCTCAATTTCGTCGGGAACGGGTCGCGCAACTCTCTCAAAGTCTGGGGATTTTGAGTGCCAATGTCGATGCGGATTTAGCGTGTATGGGGGCAATTCTCATGGGGGATACGAACTTGTTACGTGGTGATATGAAGCTGTTGGATCCTCTTGCTGTCGCAGAAGAGATGACGATCGAAGAAGCCAAGACTGGTCGATCGAAATGCCGCGTGTGCAGTGAAACCATCGACAAGGGCACTGTGCGTGTCGGAAAGATCGCAAAGGATCGCTTGCCTACGGGTAAAACTGTCGAAATTACCATGTGGTACCATCGGGAGTGCTTTTTGACGCATCGATCCATGCCCGAGAGTGAGAAGCGCGTTGTGCGGGATGCCAGTACTACCCACACAGAAGCAAAGAGCGAGGAAACAAACGACACGGCGACACGAGGCTTACCTCCCCATTGGCTTGATCTTTGGCTTGCGGTACCCGGCAACTCGGAAGAGAATGGATACACGTACGACGGGCATCGCAACACCATGATCCAGAATCGCGCGTACCAGAGTCGTCTTGATCGTGTCTACTTGTATGCACCGACAGTGGCGTCCAAACGTGCGTTTGAAAGCATCGAGATGATTGGGACGGAGCCCATTGCCGATGGTGTGTGGGCATCCGATCATTTTGGCCTGCTCACGACGTTGAATTTTGAAGCACTCGTTCGTAGCAAAAATGAGGTCAAGCGCAAACGGGAAGAAGTCGAAACCAAAACCAGTGAACCGCCTAAACGACGTGCCAGTGGATCCGAGCACGCACCGATTGAACTGGAGTGAGGGACAAATTAAACGTTTGATTGGTATTAACGCTGTCAAAGTCTCTTACCAGATCAGTAGCCACTACGGTAGACACGTGGTCCTGGGGTTGGGGCGGCCGGCTCGTCATCGTCACCATGGTTACTGCGCATACTTGATTTTCGACGGACTTTGATCAAATTTGCAGCACCACCACCAACGGCAATCGTCGTGGATGAGTATTCTGGACTAGCGTCGATACTACTGCTGCGCTTGGTCGTGTCAGTATGCGAAGACTTAGACGGTGCATTTGTGAGCCAGATGGGGGCTTGTGGCTGTGGTGGTTCTTGGGACTGCTGTTTATCATTGTCGGTTTTGGGCTTGACAACATAATCCCCAAACTCATCGTCGTCATCGGCTTGTAGCGAACGGCGACTCTTGCCGGGCGCAGAATGCGGTGGTGGGAACACGTCAACTGTCATACTCTTTTCTTCTACTGGCACCGATCGAGGAGGACGTAGTGCTGAGATGCGACGCACATGAGATGCACGGCTACCACGAACAACTGTAGCATCCTCCGCATTGAAATGGTCAGCATGGGCAGTATTATTGTCGTCGCCATCGTCTATATCCGATAGCAGTGGATGGAGACGACGTTGGAGGGATGGAGAACATCCTTGTTGTACAAAGCGAGCGACTTCGTCTGCGGCGTTTGGAGACTGATTCTTAAGCATCGTCATGATCTTACGAGTCGCAGCGCGTACAAGGGGGCTTGGGTGAACCATGCATGATCCAAGAAACGGTACTACGTTTTCGATACTGAGTGAATCACCGACAGCACTTTTGGTCCCACTCGAAGACGATTTGCGACGTGCGAGGGATGACGGATTGTGGTTATTTGGTTGGACAAGCGTTGTTGATTCTTTCTCTGCGAGCAAGTCTTGCATCATTTCAAGACGAAGCATCCATTGCCAGCGGAGTTTGCACAGTGCAATCTTGCGTAATCGCTTGGAAGGTTCGTTGGCAATATCACGCTGTTCTGGAGCACTCAGGATCGCGTTGCATACAGCATTTCGCCCAGCTGAACTTTTGCCGGCAACAAGTTGAAGTATCGACTTGACCTGCGTCCGCACACGTACACTCTCATTGGCACTTTGTTGGACGACACTCCGTATGGTCGAGCCAAGAACGAGGTGGACACCCCATTCTCCCCATGGAACCGCATACTCACAGCCAGTCATTGTGGGTGGATCCACAATGAGCCAAAGCAATTGGAAAGCAGCAAGACACACTCCAGGTGTCCCATCCAGTAGCAATTGCTTTGCGAGTAAGCATGAAATTTCCCATGCACCTATAAACTGGGGGTTGCGGGGAGACTGCGTGAAGAGTTCCATGAGTTTGTCTACTCCAGCAACACGTTGGCCTGCTGAAGTCGACGTCAGTAGCTCGGTAATATCCTTGGAACAAACATGCCGTAGTTTGTTGATATCAAGTGCAAGTGGTTGCTGCCTGGAACTGTCGATCTCGCCACGGCCTTCATCGCCTTGCTCTATATTTACGGGAAGCACAAGTTTTGAGATCTGCAATACCTTGCGAGTGATTGCGTCACGGATGGCTGGTTTGACTTGTAAAAGAAAGCCTGGAAGATCAAGATCCGGAACACTTGAACCTCCATTCGTGACTTCATAAATCGTCGTGTATGCGTCAATTGCAGCGTTTCGTACATCTACATGCTTGTTTTCAAACGCGCCGGTCATTAATTGAAGAATTTCCTTCAAATCAGGACGATTCGTGGCGGCTGACGAAGTGAAACCATCACGTATCAGCACAGAAAAGAGTTTGAACAACTCGGCACCAACCAAAGGCGACGAAGCAAATGCTGATGATGGCGAGAGTTCAATGAGCTGCGTAAATTTGGTCGCCAAGATACGACACATGCGCTTCTGTCCAACGTGGCTCAGCGAAGCAAGCGAGTGGAGAAGTGTGCAACAATCTGCTCGAAGACGTTGTTTCGTGTCACCAAACTTCTGCAACGCCGCGGACGCAGTTCTCTCCAAGAAACTATCAACCGTATCGTCTCCATCATCAGACTGGACCAACGGCACAAACTCGGTCGTAATAAGCTGACAAAGTCGAAGTGTGCACTGAAAGACTCGAGCAACAGTATCGTTGAGCCCAAGCTCCACACATTGTGATAGAATTCGTAGTGTCTCGGAGGTCTTGGCCAGCGCTTTGTCACTAGGTAGTTTGCCGTTTGCCGTACAGACAACAAGACGTTCAATCTCACGAATGGCAGCCTCACGTTGGGCCCAGGCTTTGTCCAGAAGACATCGAACAAGATCTTCCTCTAAACACTCGATCAAATGAGCGAAGGTTGTTTCTTGCTCTTTTGTGAGCGCTGTGCCGTACGGTAATGCTGGTGCTTGTGCTGACAACGCTGGTGTCGCTTGGGATGCTGATTGTGCCGAGGTTGCGCTAGAAAGAGAGGTATTCGAGAGTGCTGGACGATGCTTGGTTGACGAACCCGAGGCCGTTGGAGGTCGAATGCCTCCACTTGTTCCTGGACGTAGAGGGGGATCACTAGACGCAATGTCAAAGTCATCAACTTCGTCCATGAGCAAGTCTGTTTCCAACACGCCCTTCTCAACGAGTTTCGCAATAATCTTTTGACGTGACGCTCGTGCCAGTGCATCCAGAAACGGCATCGCGGCGGCCCGAGCAGTCTTGACTGCATCGGCGACAATTTGCAAGGCAACTTGCCGTACATTAGGGTCACGATGTTCAAACACCTGTAAGGCTGGCTGCAAAACTAGTTTGATTGGTAGTTGGCCATCTTGATCGTTGGCTTCTTTTACTCGGAACTCGAGGAGAAGCTTTGAAATGACTGACAATTTGTTGGCGACATATGTCGGTGAGAGTGATTGAATCGAAGTATTTCGATCACACGCAATCATCTCTTCAATCAAATAATCCGCGCCAAGGGATGCCTCTTGTCTGGACAACAGAAGGAGAGCATCCTCAGTTGTCACATGAAGCCGAGTTTTCGTATCACCAAGTTTGGTCATCAAACGAGGAATCATGGGGCGGACGAGATCTTGGGTAACTGGGCGTTGTGAAGGAGACGATGATACGCCAGCATTCAGCGCGATTGCAAATTCCATGAGCAATGCCACACCGGCCTCGTACACAGAGTTGACACGATCCTGAAGGGCCAATAACAGTGCTTTTTGCAAGGCTGCTAATACGTGCTCGGAACGTGTAAAGTCGCGAAACTGTAGCTGTTTGGATTCGACTTGAAACTGGAGTAAACTCAGTGCTTCGACTCGTGGTGCCCACGCATTGGAGAACAAACACCGCGTCAATTTTTCCCCAAAGCATTCAAGCACTGGTGCAGCCTCGTCCTTGAACTGATCTTGGATGGGCTCAGCGTATGGTAAGTCATCTTCTTTTTGTGCACCTTTACTTCGCGGTGACGTCGCTCCTGCCGCAGTCATGGGTACTTCGAGGGGAATGGATAACTTTGCATCTCGTTTATTTCCAGCTGGTCCGCGTGGTGAAGTCGTCGTGGTCAATGAGTTGAATCGCTTGCTTTGCTGGATCGCGTTCTTCAGCCCATTGTTGATTTTTGCTTGGATCGATGGTTTGAGAATAAGATTATGTTGCTTGAAAATGCCTTCACTCCAACTTTTCATTTGCTCAAAAATGGCATCAACAGAGCCGACAACATCTGGATCCATACGAATGATGAGAAGATGTGCTTTCCTGTGCGAGCCAACTATACACTTACCTGATTGTTCGCATCTGATGAGTAGACACTGGACGAGAAGATCAATCGCTGCTGATCGAACGTGTACACTGGCGTTTTCAAGTGATGTTGTGCTGATCTTGATTGCGTCATTGAAATTGAGTCCACTGGAAACTTCGTCGAGGCGATACTGACTTGCAACTGTGTTGAGAATCTTAATCGCGACTAACTGTAGCCGCCAAGATGTCGTTGATGTCGCCGCATTCCCTTCACTCGTCTTGGGTGGTGTCCTTGTAACCGTCGTTGTCGGTGTGAACTGCATTAATCCCGATATATGAACTGCCAAGTACCTCGTGATGTCTGTACTCTTACAAATCAGGAAAAGAAGCGAAGCAACAGCTTCACTGGCATCTTTTTCATTCGAACCAGCTCCTCGTAGTAACAACAAGTCAGAAATTTTCTTGATGATTGGATGCTCTTGATGGAATTTCAAGGTATGGAAATCCTTCACACCACCACTCATTGCTGAGCTGAAAACCGCTTTGAGTAACCCAGTGCAACCACTCGAGACCACTTGGGAAACTGCATCCTGAAGCGCAAGAACAATCATCTCACAGCCACCAATAAACATTTTGACTGAATTCTTGCTTGAGATCGCTGTGTTCTGGAGGACGACGGTTGCATCGTTGATGGCTTGTACGCGATTTTTCCATAACTTGTTACGCATTTGTCGTGAGATATCTCGGCCAAACGCAGTTTTGATGCTTGCCAATGCTGCTCTCCGTCCACCCGTACTTCCGAAACCTTCATCATCCTCGTCGTCTCCATCATCATCACTGGCATGCACGCGACTTGTTTCCATCCCTTCGCCTTGTTGATCATTTTCACCACCCCCGTGCTCGTCAGGCAGCAGCACAGGAAGTAAAGGAGCTGGCGCTACATCAACAGGGGTTTTCCCTTCATCGTCACAGGCGTGGGGATCGGCACCAGCCTCCAACAAGATCTTCACAATCTGCTTGTGGCTTTGGGAGCTTGCAAAGTGCAACGGTGTCTTTCCATTTCGTGCTGTCCCCGCCAATGACGCATTGCATTCCACCAGAAAGTTCACAATGTCTTCATGACCCTTGAAACATGCGATTTGTAACGGAGTGAAGATACCTTGGTCACCGTCTCGTGGTGCAATATCATCTCGGTCACTGTAATCCATATCAATATCTGCCCCATTTGAAATGAGCCATTTGACCAGCGACAACTTGCCACTACTCGCAGCATAGAAGAGAGGTGTATGACCAAACGCATTGGGCTCGTTGAGAAATGCATCGGCCATACCATCACACATCAGCAAGTACTTGCAGGCATCAATATTGCCATTGTCACAAGCATAATGCAATAACGTGTTGCGCGATTTGGGTTCAAGGAGTGTTTTGACGACTGTTGCTTTTGGTGAGATTGAACGTCCACCTGAGCTCTTGGGTTGCTTTACATCTGCTGCCTCATCGAAAAGCACTTGAAGGTAATCACCAACAGCCTGAAAGTCATTTTGCTGAGCTGCTTGGAAAAGTTCCCGTTGATTTGCTGTCCTCGCTGCCGACATCGGGTCTTCGACAGAAGGAGTAGACTTTGGGATCGAGACACGAGCTGAGTTGTTGTTAGGCCAGACCAAAGTCAGGAAGAGACACTACACGACTGATAAAGTACGAAGCTCTTCCAAAGGGTCTGTTCATATCGACCCGAGACGACGCACCTGATGCGTCGCAAGGATCTTGAAAAGGCGTACCTTGTGGACCACATGAACCATGAACAACATACCAGAAGCGCAAGGAAGCTCTTGTAGCATCTTTACTTCGACGACATTTTCTTCCCTGCAAAAGTCAAGATATCGACCACCTGACTCATATATGGTCGTTGGGATGGATTTGGCTGAAGCAACATACGAAGAAGAGATCGGACAGATGCGCTTGTGGCGAGAGGGATTTCTTGAAAAACGTCCATCATGGTTTTGAGTCGAAGCACGGTTGTTGGTGATGTCGACACATTACTACCAATGCCAAGTTGGTTGAGTTCATGAGTCTGCCAGATCATGAGAGCTTCATACAACGCACATCCAAGCATCCAAGTATCAGCTTTTCCTGTCACTGGATGTCCATTCGTTGCTTCGGGTGGGGCGATAACTGGGTTGAGGCAGTGCACCATATCTCCAGAACGTAAATGCCCCTCGTGAAAACCGCGCTTACAAGCAAGGAACCCACCGATCTGGATCTCGTCGATGCGCGTGATATCCATTGGTGCTCTCAAGTAGAGATTGCGAAGATTGAAATTGAGATGGAGCATTCCATTGGAATGCATTGCTGCCAATCCAGCTGCCACATCTCGAAACGTGCGTACGATTCTCGCTTCGGCTTGTGAAAACGAGGCAATTGTCTTGTCTGCAATTGCCCGACGGTACGCTTCATCCCATGATCCATGCACAAAATACTCGACAGCAACAAATACCACTGGCCAGCACTCGATCAGATTCCCTGACTCGGAGAAGAATTGATATGTGTGCTTTGCGGTACTTGACAGACTTGCAACAAACTGATTTTTCAAGTTGTCTTGAGCACTCTTCATTTGCTGGTGAATAAATGTCGCTTCTTGATCTGTTCGGCACGGCACTGTGTGAAGAATCAACCGTCGACTCAATCCGTTTCGTAGAGTTATCCCAGCATCCATCATGAGCATCACTAAATGCTGCGGAGGTTCGAATGTAAGACATCTTTCTACTTGGAGCCGATACAGTAAAGAAGACGGATTGACACAGTGGCTGATCAATCGCACGTACGCATTGTGGGCTGCATCTTCGCGAAGGAGGAGTGGCCGTTCCAAATGACGCCTTTTTCGTTCAAGAAAAATATGCATACTTGAGTCCTCGTTCACCATGAGTCTGTGTTCACGATCCTCCGCTTCAAAGACCTTCATCGCAATCTGAAGCTCATCCAATTCTTCCTCTTCGTTGGCGTAGTTTGTCGCACGTTGTGCTTTCTTTTTGCGCTTCTTTTTGGGCGAACCCGTTTGTAACTGCTTGGCTGGTCGCCTCTCTTGATGCTCTAGTTTCTGAGGTGGAGCCTTCACGGCGTCTTCTGAATGTATTCTCTCAGTGATGACTACAAGCGTGCGAATTACTTGCAGTACGATTCTTTGGTCATCATCCCGGGGTACAAACGTGGAGAATAAATTGTCTTCCTCATCGGTTTGGCAGATTGTGCCTGGTATAGGAACTGTAGTGCTCTGCGTTAGGGGCAACTCTGGCCGTACATCGACCACATCCCCACCGTGATCATTATTTGGATCATGCTCTTGCTCACGAATGAGGCGTAATTCCTCACTTTTCATTTTCAATTTGTACCTGTTCGAGTACATCTCCCGATAGTCGCTTTCCTCTTGCTCCACTTCCTTCCTCCACAGCTCCCACTTTCTTCGTCGACACAGGCAGCAATATATCGGTAAATCCTTGTCCAACTGAATGTAGCGATGTTGATGATGCTTTTCCCATTCTTCCTTGGCCATTGCAAGCAACAGAGAGTCACTACAATCGTAGAATGGTGGACTAATCTCTTGTTTCTTCTTCGATTCGAGTTCACTTTGTATGGCTCTGAGTGCAGCCATCTCTTGCTCTGCTTTCTTCGTCGACACCATATTAAGACGGGCACGCAATAGACTACTACTACCAGTTCCGTTGTTGGTTGCTTCGATTGCAGTGGCGATTTCTTCTTCGGCATCTTTCACCGCGGCCTTGACACCTTCGTAGTGTTCCAAAACCTCCTCTATTGTCTTGACAAAATAGTGACATTCCGCGAGTGATAGGGTTGCGTTCTTCGGTTGGTGAGAAGAGACGAAATCCACGACAAATCGCTGAATTTCTGCACTGTTAACCAGCTCCGAGAGACCGCGCACCTGAACAGCAAATTTCTGGGCACGTCTACCCATTCCAAACGAGTTAGATGCGTGGTCAAATGCATCGAACACAAGACTTACTCATCACTGAAGATCGTGAAGAGCGCCTGAAGCAAATGCAGCGAGCCGACTGCTCTTCGGTCAGCCAATACAAATACCTTCTGAATATTTTTGACCATAGTTTCTTCACGACTTCGTTTCTCGGTCTCATATCGCTCCAGTAACTCCGGCTCTAGTGTGGCTTTGCGTTGCAGTTCCATCTCCGCCAATTGTTGTGGCGACGTGAGCAGTAGGATACGCTGTTGTTGCAACTCGGAACTGCATGGAATCTGGGTGATAAAATATTTCAACAACTCGGTCCGAAACTGCTTGAGAAACTGGTCATGCATCGCACGCGCATATACTTGGTGATGATGCTTGTCTTTTTGTTTTCTCATTTTGTAACGCTGACGAATTTGCAATATTTCTTTCTCCACACGCCATTTGTAAACATCTTCCCGTGTAAAGAGTGCCCCCACCGGTCGTTTTCCTTCGGTAGCCGCCAATCCCGAGGACGTTGGCGTCCGTGGAATAAGAATATTCATATAGAGTGTCATGGCCAGTAATCGTTCTCGCTTGTGTCGTTTTTGTTGGATCTCGTTGTTCTTTGTTGCTCGTTTTTCCGCCGCCAGTGACACAAAGCGTTTCTTTTTCGTAGTTGTTGGCGTGGCCAACAACAGTACGGCATCCATGAGCGCTAGCATTGTTTCGATCACTTGGACTGCGATTTGATATGGTGAGGACACGCCGCCTTTTGGACGTATGACCGTGAGTTCGAGTCGATTACCGTCGTCGTCGCAAAGCGCATTGGACACGAGTGTCTCACCAGTGGCCGTGGTGGTTTCCGTGGGTATAGACTCGTCTGTACGGTTATCCGTTGGTAGTTCCCATGCGGTTTCGCCTGTACGTGTGTTATAGAAGTACATATTTCCATGTTCATCCGAATACACTTCCCACAGCGGACGGTGTTCATCACCTTCGGTCATTATGGCTTGCAAAAGCAGTTTGGTCACTTCAAGGTCCTAGATGAAGGGAATTATCCTAGCATAACGATCCTAGTTTCAAGTGGTGTACATAAAGGAGTACCAAAATGGCTGGAGTTCCAATAATTGTAGTAGGACAACAGTGGGGACGATGAGTTCGTCGGAAGAAGATGAAGATTACGTCCCTGATGGTGCGCTGCTGTTGCTCTGATGACGTAGCACCTTCCAATAGCGTTGATGACGTGTTGTGCTTGCGAATAGCAGAGGTAGAAGATCGCGAGGACAACACAACGCGGGAGTCCAGACATAATCGGACCGTCGACAATGCGAGCATCAGCAATAATCCACACGTTGACAAACTATGGGACAACATCAACGCCAGTACAAAGGTATCAAAAGATGCTGAGACCAAAACAGCCAAGGTGCAAACGATGCAATGCGAATGAGGCCTACTGGTGGATGACAAAATGTGTACTGTATAGCTACTGGGACGCCTTCAGAGTGGAAAACCCCATTTTCATCCCAAGAAACGCAAATTACGCGAGTTTAAATGGAGTCTATTGAGTGTGGATACCAACAAGAGTCGCAAAGATATTGCAGAGGTAAACTCCACCCAAGAAGTCAAGGAAGTCGTCAAGTTTGCCGGCATGGAGTACAGGTATCCTATCACTTCCATGTCAATGATAAAGAAAAATACTCACGAGGAGTGTCTTTCTAGTGTATCGAAAAAAGCTGCGTCAACGGCCAAACGACAAAAGCTGGATGAGGTCTTGTCGTCACTGGACGGACCCAAGAAAGTGTCCACTATGGAGAAAACATCCATTGATTGGGATCGATTCAAGGAGAAAGAAGGTATTGAAGATGAACTCGCCCAGCACACGAAAGACGGGTACATTGAGAAACAAGAATTTCTTCAACGGCTCGATGTCAAACGATTTGAAATCGAAAAGGCAGAACGGGATCGTGTGCGTAAGGCGCAACAAGCGGCAGCTCCACAATAAGCGTTTTCGGTACAATACACAACTCAAAAATGTCCAAGCCACAATCGTGTTTATCTAGTCCATCTCCATAGGCACGACGTCTGGTGCAGCCGAACCCTCTTGATGCGACGAACCGTCTTCACCATTATCATCGTCATCGTTACCTTTTTGGTCCTGTGTATGAGGTACGTTTGCCATGATCAGTACTCAACCTGAATGAAAGACCTCAGCGCATCATGATCGTACCTTATCGTCACGGTAAAACTCAGCATCCAACTGACGCCGACCATCATTATCGGTCCGTGAGTCAGGGTCGGCAGCATCTTCATCTTCTTCTCGAAGCATCGCACTTGGTGGCATCTCCGTCATTTGTACACTTGGGGCACCAGTTAGAGCTCGCAGGTTCTCAAAGATCTTGATCCTGATTCACACGTGCAGTGAGCAGTGGTTAGTCATCTTCTACCAACTTTGGTTGGCCTAAATACGTACTTGTATTCCTCGAGATACTCTCGCGAGTTGGCGTTTTCGAGCTCTGGATCTGGCTCCAAGTGGAGCTTGAACGATGGGGCGTAAAATTCGAAGTAGTCGTTGTAAGGGATGTTGTTCGAGATCTCTTCGTCCAGTAGCACAGAGGTTTCGTAAGCCCACGCACGGGAGACATTACGTATGGTGTATCCACCACCACCGAGCACCAATGTGGGCAAACCAAAGCCCTTCACGAATCGAACACATTCACCGTGTCCTACGCATAGTCACAACCCTGGTTAGTCATACCCATCAAATAAATATCGAATACATGATATCAACATGCCTCTGGTGGTCACGTTGAAACATCCGAGACGATCACCAGTAAGTGAATCGGCACCGCATTGCAGGACGACTGCAGAGGGTTGGAACGTTTCCATAACCTTGGAAATGACAGGCTTGAACACGCTCTCGTAACTTTCATCGGTCATACCTGTCAACAATGGAAAGTTGACCGCATAGTATTTGCCGTTCTTGGCGCCAATATCCTTGATATCGCCTGTACCAGGGAAGAAGTCGCCATATTTGTGGAAGGATACAGTCATCACACGGTCGGTCACGTAAAAGGCCTCCTCCACACCATCTCCATGGTGTACGTCAATATCGATGTACAGTACACGAGGATGGTACCTACAACAACATGAAGAATTAAGTAGGGAGATACCAACGCACAAACAAGTGACGTACTTGAGCAGTTCAAGGATCCCCAGAACGATATCATTCACGTAACAGAAACCCGATCCTTCCGACTTTTTGGCGTGGTGAAGGCCTCCTGCCCAGTTGATAGCAATGTCGCAAAGACCATGATTGAGGCGCACAGCGGCATCTGCAACACGTCCAGACACTCATCAGGGATCTGTACGATCGTAACCCACGAAACAAAACATACCAAGTGTTCCACCGGAATAAATCCGACAGAAATCAAAGATACCATCGAAAACTGGACAATCTGTCAGCTCTCCCAAGTTGACTAGTCAAACGGAATACTTGTCAGTCCCCATATCCAATCATCATCCAACGTTGTCAACTCCCTACACTTTTGCAAGTCGGCATGAAGATCTTTCTGATTCACCGGATTCACACGCTGGAGAAAGTCGACGTATTCGGCCGAGTGAAACGCCTTGATTTCTTCTGCTGACGCCCAATGAGGTTCCTACAGTCGTTGCCAACAAGTGTGCATGAGCGACTGTCTAGGACGATATTGACGATTGTAGATTGTACGTACAAATACATCCATCTTGCGATAGAGATCATAGTTCACGACAAGATGATGCGCCAACTTGAGACGATGAGGCTTCATTGGGTGACTTGGACCATAATAAAAGTGTCCTTCATCCGCTATTTTCCACCAAAATGTGTCAACTTGACGGAATCTTCACGCGTCCTACGCGCTACGTACGGTGGTAAAAGTAGGAGACACGTCGCTTCGTAGCACTGGCCATGGTCACGTGTCAGTCTCGTCTCTCAGCTTCTTCACTCGGCCGCAATAGACACGATCACCGACGCCACTACCCTGTGGGTTCCCCCGCGCAATATGCCCACTGCACTCGCTCCTTTGGAAGACGATAGGAAGCGTACCGTCAAACCTCCCACATTGGTTCTCAGATACCTTTGTTGTATGGTATGTATATAGGTCTTCTATTGAGAGATATACAGTATTCGATCCAAAGTGGTGGCACCGCATAATTGAGCTCGTCAATCTTTGGTCATGCTACGTACGTTTTGTCGTCACCGTGCGACGGTTGCCGCTGCGCGTGCCGCACTTTTCAGCACAAATGGTGCGTCTTCTAGCGCACAAAAGTCGTCACTCCATCCAGCGGTCGCGTTGGCCGTTGGTGGTGGTGCTGCGGCGGCGGTGTTGGCGGCATACAAGGGTATTGTCCCGCATGATTGGCTCATTAAGCAACTTAGTGAGCCTGTGATCATGCCGGCGATCCGTCTGTTGGATCCAGAGACCGCTCACGTAGTTGCGGTCAAGGCAGCAGCATTGGGTTTGTCACCAAAGGTACGCAGATTGCAACGTGGGACGCTCCATAGAGCGATATCTGAGTATGTATGTATGGTGTAGGATGAGAAGACAGATCCCGAAATATTGCGTGTCAATATCTTTGGACACGAATTTCCCAACCCATTAGGCATTGCTGCGGGCTTTGATAAAGATGCAGAAGCAATGGAGGGACTGCTCGATATGGGATTTGGTTTTGTTGAGATTGGCAGTGTCACGCCCAAGCCACAGGTACGACTGGTGGAACGTGACACTGTCCTTGTCGTTCTCACACGAGTTTGTAGCCAGGAAACCCCAAGCCACGTGTCTTCCGCTTGACAGAAGACAATGGTGTGATCAATCGCTATGGTTTCAACAGCAAAGGGCTGAAGTCCGCGGCCCAGAGGTTGGACGCGTTCGTGGCTACGCGTGGCCGAGATATTGTCGCGCACCGCACTGGCGTACTCGGTGTCAACTTGGGCAAGAACAAGACGACCGAAGATGCTGCGGCCGATTATATTGAAGGTGTTCAGACACTCGGCAAGTATGCAGACTATCTCGTCGTCAATGTGTCATCACCCAACACCCCAGGATTGCGATCGTTGCAAGGCAAGCAGCAGCTCCATGAACTTGTCAGTCGTGTGCTCAAGGCGCGTAACGAGGTCGAAGCCCAAGAAGGTCGAAAAATTCCGCTTCTCGTAAAGATTGCACCAGATCTTACCGAAGACGACAAGAAAGACATTGCTGACGTTGCGATGGAGCTCAAGCTCGATGGTTTGATTGTATCGAACACGACGCTGAGCCGACCAGAGTCGCTGAAAAGGTAGGCTTTGCACTTTCTTTCGTATCTTCGAGTCTATAGTCCCTGAGCGATTCGTGCTGTATGTTCAGCGAGCACAAGGGTGAAACTGGTGGCCTGAGTGGGGCGCCGGTGCGTGATTTGTCCACGCAAGTGCTTCATGACATGTACAAGCTCACCAAGGGCTCGATTCCACTTATCGGGGTCGGTGGTGTGTCCAATGGTAAGCATGCCTACGACAAGATCAAGGCCGGCGCCACATTGGTGCAGATGTACTCGTGCTTGGTGTATGATGGTCCGTTGGCCGTGCCTCGCGCAAAGAAGGAACTTGCTGAGCTTCTCGCGGCTGATGGATACAAGAACGTGACCCAGGCGATTGGCGCTGCTCACAAGAAGTGATGGGTCAAGCGCATATATCCACATCAAAGGTAAATAAAGCTCCCAAGCGTTGTTTGCTTGGCTGCGCATCTTTCTGCCCTTACTGCTGCACGCTTAGTCAATTTCAGTTGCTTTGACTGTTGAGCACATTTCGCACGCATCATCCCCGGCATCATTGACGAAGGTGCATGCAGCGCATACCCAAACAGGAGTCGCATACGTTGTGCTTGCTGCTGATGCTGCTGGTCGCCGAGTGATAAAGACGGAATCCTGGAAGCCAATTTCCCGCTCATGGCCTTCATCCGCTATTGCGAGCTCTTCAACAATGTCCTCTGACAGGCGCATATACACAGCGTCACCAGCTCGAATCCTACGCACAACAACGTTCATCAATATCTGCATCAACCTCGACGTCAGTTTATACTTACCCGCACTCCTTCAAGGTTCGATTATCGAGTAAAACATTGCCACGAAAGTAGAGGCGTTGGCGAATAGGATAGAGATCGGTTTCTTCGAAAATCTTTGTCTTCAACACATAGACAGAATCCTCAGCGTTTGCAGTGATTGGCCAAGTAGATCCTGAGCCTGTCTTGATTCGCTTCGATCGTCTCCGCCCGGAGCTTGTTTCGTCGGCAAGTGTTACTGAAGTCGGGACTGGTTGATCTTCGGCCAACAACTGAACATGAACAATTCGGTTTTCAAAATTGTGCAGCTCGTCTTGATATATTTTCTCGCTCGCCTCCTGACATTCATAGCACGATGCACTGCGACTGTCCGCTTCGTCATAGCTATCTGATGGGAGTCCCCAACCATTCGTCAACGCCTTCCCCAACGCGCTGAGTGAGCACGACTTCCACTGCATTTGCCCCATTGGCATATACTCGCCGTAGTAATACTTACTTTCTGGCATCCCATATAACTCTCCAAGCTGCAGCATCTCGTCAGGATACACAAATTCAACATCCATATCTGAGTGTGGGATCGAGTTTCCTTTCACGACTTGTATCAATGAAAGTGGCAACAGAAGCTTGCCGTGATCGCAGGTGAGGGCATCGCAACGCAGCTCTTCTGGACTTGGCTTGTCGATGTCACGGATGTATGCTCGCCATGCTCTCATCCATGAGGCGTTGACAAGAAAAAGACAGGTTTTTCGGTTGGCTTGTGATGCTTTCAGGGGAACAAAGACCTCGTTCAGCATAAATGACCCGCTCTGTGTCTGAGTTCGTCGACGAAAAAGTCGATTAAGTGGTGCACGGTTTAAAACGTCATCACGGACCGCGCGTTGCTTTTGACTGTCTTCATCGTTTGTCGCTCGTTCCACCTCGCACATAGGGCATGCCTCAGCATTCGCCGAGTCTTCGAAAACCCGAGATGCTGGAAACTTTCGGCTGAAATGCAGCCACGTATCGAGCGGGACAGCTCGATATTTCTTCTTATCAAGAGTCAAGTTCCCGTGAGGGCAAGAGATATCTTCGTTCAGAGTCGTCTGCCATAACCATTTGTCCGTCTCGCTGTCACCTGAGAAGTGAGTCTTGATACCGTTGATTGTTTGTTTCGAGTTGGGTTTCGTGGCTCTCTGAAGCGACCTTTGGTTTTGCATCAGATATGCTTTGTAGCTTGCGATCCACGCACGACTCATCAGGTATATTGGAGCCTCTCCTCGTATCACAGGGGCTTTCAACAATTCAAGCTCGATCGTAACCTCTGAGAGTTGGCTGGCATCTTCAAGTAACTTATCTCGGAAGCTGGTCTCACAAACGGCACATCGGAATGTGTCGGCGGCGAAGACAGGGATTGCACCATCACCTTGCGATTCCACTGCAACACCTTGAAACGCAATTCCGCACGTCTGTCTCAGGTATGCGAACAGAGAAGCAGATATGCGCTTTAGTCTTCCGGCGTGCTCTGGGGAAAATTGAAGTGGAGATTGACTATCACCAGAGAACTTCGTTGTATGTATACAGCAGAAACGGGACACGTCTATCGGTGAACTGAACGGTATTTTGTCCACATTGTGAGGTGCTTGGGCGCTCTGGTCGTCATCGTCCGACAGGTTGATAGCTTCTTCAGTTTTTCCTTGTTGATTTTCAGAATCGGCACAGTCTATCTTGCTCTCTTCAGCATCAGTCCCATTGTCTTCGACAACTTCTGTGGCTTTGGTGGCACCATTGGTGGCACCTCGAGTTGTTAGAGTTCGCTCCTCACCAGAGACCCACGATGCGAGCCACTCAGCATCGACCCAATAATACATTCGGGCATCCGCCTCGATAAAAGGGTGTTCTTTCTCGAAAAAGTTCTTGTATGCCTGTGTCCGCTCTTGAATACGAGACTCGAGATCTTTTGCGCGTTCTTCGTACTTTGCGACTTCGTCCGCATAATCTGCATTCCACACGTTGATCTCATCAAGGCACATCTGGCTTGGCGTTTCTTTTCGAGACTCGAGCACCGGATCATCCACTCTCGTGTACATAAGCATGTATGCGTCTCGCGATTTGATCACCTTGCCGTGATGCTCTTGAACTCCTTCGGTATCAAGAACCGAATGCATATTCTTCACGATGTTGTCGTCGAATTCGAACCAATCAACAGAACCAGAATCTCCCGAATGTGCAACTGAAGCAGTGTAGTGACCAACATGTGCGCTCTTTCCTCGGTGGTTCAGGTAACCGCAAAGGCGATAGACCGTGTCTCGCTCAACACTGAGAGCTTCCGCATAACCACACCTTCGCAACACGTCTGTCATGTTGAGCGTCTCGCCAACTTCAATCACATCCTACGTACATAATAGATTAGCATTGCTGAGCATCGTATACAATAGGACCCATCACTGACCATCAGTTTCTTTTTCCTTCCTGCTTGGGCATCGTAGACAAACCGCATCAACTGCAGTGTTAATACAGACGGCAATTTCTTAATATCAATCTCGATAAATCGCTCCGCGTTTTGCTTTGCGTTACACTCATCGCAAAAGTACTGGTTGTCGCCGTCCAGAAGCTCCGCAGCGAGGTACGATTCGAGGCAGCGTTCAACTGACTTGTGACCTTTGATGTTGAGAGACTACAATCGTATGTGTCAGTAAAGCCGCAGCCAGAAGTTCTCTAACGATTGTACGCACTATTTCATAGTAGGAAGACGGTCTGGATGACTTGTTTTGGCACCGTAAGCACTTGGTAACGTAGCTCATGTGTCCTTGAAAAAGCCGATCCACAAGCTCCGAGTGCGCATCAACGCGAGAGTACTGAAAAATAACGCGCAAATGCGCCAACAGCAATTTGCTAAATTCCTATGGAACAGCACTATCGTCAGCTACGAATCGTCATGCACGATCCACGTACCGACCGTACCTGTGCATCTTGTTGCATCACACTGTTCAGTGACAATGTGGACGCAAACTCTTGTGGATCGTACACGCACTTTTTGCCCAATTGCATGGCGACAAAAAGTCGTTGCAATGCTCGCATTTGCAAAATCTGTTGATCACTCACATTGTTGGCTTTGGGCTCCCAATCGTACACCGCTTGTCGAAACGGTCGAATCACAAACAAACATTGAAGCATACTGTTCAAGTAACAAGTGGCCCCTAAATTTCGTAAACCACATGGTGCAAGACGGGTACTAGCGCCAGAGAGGGCTTCCATCGATGGATATGGACCACGTAACAAGTCACGAGGATCTTCCCCCAAGACACGTTGCACAAGCTTGTGTGGTTGCCATACACCCTATCCACCCATATCATTAGTCTTCACACCAAGAAAGATACATTGTAGCGTTGTGCTGACCTTGTGATGCTCCCCCAATCCATAGAGGCAATTGGGATTCTGTTCACAGTTCTTAATCATCACCACGGAAGTTGATCTCGCTTTTTTTCGCGTTTGTTGATGTTCGGACAAGCGGCAGGGCCGCATATGAAGCGCATAGGGGTCTAAAATACGTGGATCTGCTTCTATACCGTCATTTTTACGTCCATTGAGTGACTCGCGCTTGCGTTTGGTCAAGGATTTCCCCATCGTTTCCTTTTCCTTTCTCCCTCGCTTTTTGGTTTACCAAGTTGCCGCGTACGGGTATAAACCCACGGGTTTCTGGATGGGTCCGAACCGGTTCAATAGAAAGCCGTCTTCTATACAGAGCATTGAAGTGAACATGGCTACATTGGACTTATGGGGATTGAAAAGCATCCGTCGCAAGTCGTTCCATGTGGGAGACATGACGCCAGAGTGTTGCCAAGAGAAAATCCGCAAAGACACGACGAGCATGTTCGTCGCGATCGACAGTTGATTCGTCAAACGGCAATTGCATCGTCTGGACGAGACGTCGAAGGTACGCCCCACTGCCGTACCCGACTTGACCCAGCGGTAGGACAAGCGCCATGGAACTACACTTGACGAGACAACACTCCCTATCGTCATTAGGATCCACAGCTTTTTCAAACGAGATCCTACAGAGCCATGGAGTTAGTTCTTCACCAATCTCTAGACCATAGTGTGATTCCTACCAGCCATCCGCATTCTCGGTGAAACGATGGTGACTGTTGTTCATATCTTCCATCACGGCTTTCCACAGAATCACAATGCGTGCGTCTTCGTCAATACGACGACATAATTGGTGCGTCGAATGTTGTACGACGTCTCCATCCACAATCATGCGAAATCCCGTGGTATTGTGACGAATTCCATCGCCCAGAATTTCGGATGTCTGTGAAAAACATCATCAAGATCGCTTCGGTGCTAGAAACTATAGGGCCTATCGTACCTCAACACGAACCGATGCTGCTGCTCCTGTGTCAAGATCTTCACGTACGATATACCGCCACACGGCACTCGCAACATCGACGTAATGACCTTGTACTGGACGACAGACATTGACTTCCAAATGAATTGGTTCATCGTTGTGCTCGCGATTGTCACAGCGACTAGAGTGATTCGTATGCGAACCCTCAACCAATCCACTGCGAATGGCCCAACCAGGGAGTTTGCGGTAGAGATGATCCATAATCCGGTCCGCATTTAAATGACGTCGTCGTGGATGATGACCAAGCAAGTTCAGGCGCCACTCGTTGTCTTCCACCGAGCCAAGAATCTAAAACCATCACACGTTCTCAATTGACCAGCACAGGAACTGTTCTTCAACCCACTCGTCATTCGTACCTGCGTATGGGGTGTAGGTTCTTGGAGAACATGGAGTAATCGCCCCGCAAGTTCGCGGCATTCGGCCATTGCACGACGCAATTTCTTGTTCTCATGAACGGCCGCAGCACGTGCTTCACACTGCTCGTACGCTCGTCGCTTCCATGGACCCGTGTAGTGTACAAGGGCATCTTCTTGCTTGCGCTGTAGTCGGCAGACGACGAGTTCGAGCGCCTGCGCTTCATTCCGCAGCGAGAGAATCATCTCTCGCGTCGTCGGCGTCGGTGTTCCGCGACACAATCGCTCGTCCTCTTGAGCTCTGCTCGTGTGTGACGCGCGCCGTCGCTCCCCTCGCACTGTCATCTCTGCTCGACACGGAACGATTACACACTCACGCTGTCGACCGTGATCAACGATGGAAAATCACAAAGCTATTTTCGATGGATTGGTCATTAATCGGACGAGCTGTCCAATCCTAATCAAGCCGTTATGTTGTGGATCCTTGAGTTATCGGGTTGTTTTATTTATAAAGCGTTCTATCACCAGCATGTGTTCGTTCATTACTAATTGGTCGTCTCCATGGTCTCAGTTCGCAAGGTCGTGCTCGTGACGATCGACCTCATGTCCATAGCCCTGACGCTCTGGACGGGTCTCCACGAAAACCCCGTGCTCGTAGGAATCACGCGACGCTATGACTCGATTCGATCGCGACTACGTGAAGGTCGCATCACTTATGATCATGTCCGCGTCGCTACCTTTGACGTCATCACCAAACTCCCCGATCTCATTGAGCAAGCAGCGACCAATCGCTTATACACTGCACCCGATCGTTCCCAACAGAGTCTCGGAGAGGATCGAAGTACGTGTTTGCACGTCAACTCGATGAGTACGCCTGTGTTGACACTCAACTACAACGATTTCTTTGGGACGGGAGCCCGTCGAGAACAAGTCTATGTGTACAGTATTTCTGCACCATCGTGCTCCATTATCAACTTTAAACTGGGATGGTACGATCATTGTATCCACAATCAATTTGGCGGCAATGCAACGGCATGTCAAGTGTTTATCCTCGAGCACTTTGACGAATTACGCCACGTTCAAGAGATTCAAGCAGGTGTTCCGAAGGATTTTGGTGAACGTGGAACGCCATTTCTTCGGTGTCAATGGCGACCAGCCCAACCATTTCTATACATGACCGACCTTGTCGTCTATCAATCGTACTGGGAAGGAGGGAGCTACCACCTCGAGATTCAATCCAGTCGGTGCTGGGCTATGCCACTTGTACAAACGTCCGATGAAACCCAACGTCTCTTTCAGACCATGGCTGTCGACGATAGGGCGAATGTCGTCTTTGGGGCGCCGCCGGTCAATGCATTTGCACATGTGGTATCATTAGTGTACGGTGTTGTCTCGATCAGTATGATCGTTCGTGGTCTCGTGATTGCATTCTCGTTGCGCACGGTCGTGGTGTACGTCCCGTCCATGTTTCGCCATCGACTCTTTGGAATTCCACTCCCAAGTATCAACCGCAGAGCCGCGAGTGGGAGTACCAAGCGAGTTGATATCGTACTCAGTTATGAGTACAGTTTTGTGGCCTCGGATCTCTGGATGAATCACTGGGTCTACATCACCCTCAGTATCCTTGACTCGTTCTGTTCGATTCGGACGACCTATGTGGTGCTGGAAATGGGTAGTTGGATGCTCTCGAAGAAACGCAACAACTCCAACTTTATCTTTGTCTGCACAGCGATCGCCAAGGTCACGTGGATCATGTGCATGTTCCATACCCTCTTCCGCTATGTTGTTCAAATCATCGTCCATGTGTGTCGTTCGATTTCGTGGCTGCGAGAATCGCGATTCCTCCGCTTTGTAGCGTGGTACGTTGATGCCGTTGCCCTGTTCATGAGCTACAAGCTGTATACCATACTGTTATCGGCTGTACTGCTCGTGATGTACGCCACGACCAAGTGCACGACCCTCATGAAACACCAAGCCTTTTATAAGCAGCCTATGTATGGTGGCTCTCCCAACTTGGCCAGTTTTTGGCAAAGTGAAATTGTCTGCGACTTGTTTGTGCTATGCAGCTTGCAACTAGTCGCCGCCCACGCCATGGTATCCATGGTACTGCTCACTCCGTATCGACGAGCAACCTCTAATCATGTGCTACGTCTCTTGCAGAAACGATATGTGTTTGTGGGTTGGGATGTGGTAGCCGCGATGCAAGCGCTTGGGATTGATCCACTCAACGACGCACTCGTGAACAACGACGATGTCGTGATGACCAATTGTTCCTTGGGTGCCTTGGTTCAGCAGTTGTATTTGTCCGGGCCAAGCAACCTCGTCGAGTTTGTTGGTGACGATGTGTTTACGGAGATACCTGACCAGGATCGCGGTTTGATTCGGTATCCTCTGGAGATTGCCCAGTCCATGGGTCTGTTACGAGCCTCCAGGTCAACGTCGATAGCACCGTGGGAACTGAACCAGAACCTGTCGTCTCAGTCTGCGATGGACCAAGCACGAGAACCACCACTGCAAGAGACCTCGACACCAAGCACAAATCTTGAGGGACATCGTTTCCACATCCACGCCGAGTGGTGGTGGGGACGGATCCTGTTGATAGACCCCATCAAAGCACCTGGCAGGCTCCGCAAAAGCGACGACATACTGTACGAATATGTCATCCAGCATGCCTTCGCATTGATCCCGAAAGAGGATGTTCGATCCCTTCTTTCGGCCGCGCCATCGCTTCATCTCGCCTAGCTAATGCCTGGAGTTCTCACGCTTACCAGTCATGAGTGTGAGCATGGTCGACGTCGAAATCGATTGTCAATATCACAATTTGCGTACGTTCACCATGATCCAGTGGCACACCTGTTGAGCACACACGTGGGTCTTGTGGTTGCACTTCTGCATCTGCTGCGATCGAACAAAACCGTCGATATATCATCTCGACACGAGTGGGACCAATAGCACCGCCACGAATGGTGCACTCTCCCTGCAAAGTGGAGATTCTCTGGGTGGACAACTAGTACATGGCGGCACCGGGCTAATTGACCAAGAAACCCGACGACACAACAGCCGAGTATGTGGTTCAAGACGTCCTCGATAGTCTATGTCACGACCCCATTCATCCACTCATATCAGAAGCACACATCCATTGCATTTCGTACCACTAGACCAAAATACAAAGTGGCGAAAATGCCTCGATCGTATTAGTGTCGCATTAACCAGGTGCCATCGCTTAACACCGTCGTCTATTCCATGCAAACGTCAAACGAGGTCGTTCTCCACACACTCAAATCTTCATCAATACGTTCTCACAAGCAAAGAGAACGAGGAACGAAAGCAGGTAGGCAACGTTTATTCCCAGCCACCCGTTGGGGCAGCAGGAGCATCCCAGCTCGCAGCGGCCACAGCCTCACCCGACCACTCGGTCGTGGTGGTGGTGGTCCACTCCACTGAGGTTTCAGTGGTGAACACCTCCGTCGTGGTGACCGTGGTCTCGGTCGTCTCACCCCAGCCAGCGCGGGCCACAGCCTCATCAACGGCACCCGTCTGGGCTTCCTCGGCCTTCTTGAGCTCTTCAACATCACGGTAGAGGAAGAGATCGACGGCAACGTCCCATGGAAGAGCACGCGAGATGGTGCCACGAAGACGAAGGACTTCACGAGCAAGAAGCCAGTAGAGGAGACCAATCGAGAGCTTACCCTTGTTGTTGGCAGGGATCGCAATATCCACGTACTGAAGCGGCGAGTCCGAGTCACAGAACGCAATGACCGGAACGTTCACCTGGGCCGACTCACGCACAGGCTGAGCATCGGTACGTGGGTCCGTGATGATCAAAAGACGTGGTTCCTTGAATTGCTTGGTAATTTGGTTCGTGAAAGTACCTGGGGTAAAACGACCCGCAATGTACGAAGCACCCGTGTACTGCGCAAACTTGAACACAGCACGTTGACCGTATGGACGAGCCGAAATAGCAATCACATCCGCCGGGTTTTCAATGGCCACAATCACACGAGCAGCAAGCATGAGCTTTTCCCAGGTCTTGCCAACGTTGATGATATGAATACCATCGTTACGACGACGCCAGATGTAGTCCCCCATCTTGGACTCGGCATTGCGAGTACCAATGTGGACCTGAGCGGCCAACATCATCTTAATGTCTTCTTCACGTTGCGTTGCCATGATGCTTGCTTGAAACACTTCTTCCGTTCCTATTGAGCGATGAATTGTGAGCACAATGATCCCTTGGGGTCAAGCCTCCATCGCCACCAGCCAACCAGTATGGAAGGAATACACCTCAATTACAAGGTTGTATTGAGGTAGGAGAACGACTTGTATTTAGGGGTAATACAGTAGAGAGGAAAAAACGGGTCGGGTTCGATTTGGAAAACACGAATATGGGTTTGGGTTGAAGAAACGGTTGACCATGAGTTCTCATCAGTGTTTTGGGGCGGGAAAATTACCATGGTGACCCGCAAAGTTGGTCGATCCAAGCGCGACGCCATTGCGATCGCTGAAGCCCAATTACATGCAAGTGACACGGACATGGACAAGAAAAAAACACTAAACCATCGTGAAAAAAAACGAACTGAAAAACACGGGACGAAAGAAACTGGTCCAAGAGAGAATGATGTGGTGCCGCCACCAATCTCGCCATCGGTGACGACGCCACGGTCGATCAGTACACGCAATCGTGGCTCCCGACCGCCATCGACAGGAAGTTTACGCGATGGTAGGAGTTCGGACTGAAGAAACAGAGGTTGGATTGGTCGTTCTGATGGAAGATGGTGTAGGAGGAGTGATCTCAGCGGATGTATTGCGGAAAGAGTTGGAACGCAAGTTGGAGTTTATTGAACCGGAGATCAAGGCCAGGTTTTGACAACGCAACGGATGTATTTTTTGGGAGAAGATACTGACAATCGTGTGGAGTTTAGATTTGGTGAGCTCGTGTGGGCAAAACGAGCAGGTGAGATTGGTAGTCAAGTGGCTTGTCTGGTAGTGTGATTGCTTATAATTCTATCGTTTGTACCAGGATTTCCATATTGGCCAGCTCTTATTCTAGATCCACGCTCGCTCCCTGAGCATGAACTACCGAACGCATTGAAGGAACTGGACGTGAAATGTTGGGTGCAATTGTATGGAAGTCGAGACATGTGAGTTTATGTGTGCTCATGTTGGCCTTGGGGATCGTCGCTGACTGGTTCTTGTGTGTAGTCGACAGATTCTCTTCACAGCACTTATCGGTTGGGATGACAAGAGCCAACCTTATAGAGAAGGCATCCCTAAGAGCGACTTTCACCGGCTCGCAAAGATGAAAGAGACATTTGCTGTTGCGTTGAACGAAGCGAGTGTACGTCTATGAATGCGGATAAGCAGTACATGCACATACTGACAGAGTGGGTACCTCGTTTGAGCAGGAACAAGAGAAACTGTCACCGGACGAGCGACTAGAGGTCTTTACGGTTCGTTGCTCTCCTTTTAGCAGTGATTGTGCATGATCCAACTGATTACAACTCACTTTGTCTAGAACGAAGTCGTTCCCTCCCTCGGTTTGCCGCTTCCAGCTCCTCTGCCAAGTTCTCGTAAGCGTCGTAGTTTTGCGAAGATTACAAAGCCTGTCACTCCCCCTGCTGAGACGAATGCTCCCGTCCCATCAACGGCTGGATCCTCCGCCGCAACACAACTGCACCATACAAGTGGATTGTACAACAAAGGTGGGCAATATCTCTTGGTGGAATCAATTTGCTATGAGTATGGCTTGGGAGCTAATCATGTTGACCTCATGTGCAGCGTCACCAAGCTCTTCAACGATGGAGAGAAGGGCTGCTCCTGCAGTGGTAACCCACGATAGTCGAGAGAAAGAGTCGTCATCACGATATCGACTCGGACAGCTTAGCGAATACGCCACAAAATTGCAAGCAGAGCTTCGAAATCCGTCGTCAGACAAGGATTGGAAAGTCCAGCTTCTTCTTAGCCAACTTTTAGACGAGGTAAGCGCAGGAAAACTGGTTTTATGCAATCGATTATGTGCTCAACGGTCCCTTATTTACCACTAGAAAGCTTTCGTGCGCCGCGATATTGAGAAGGCTGGGATCTTGGAGCTGATCAACGAGGTTTCCAGGGCATATCCTCGCTGGAATGATCTTGTCGAGACGATTCGCGTCCACCTCACAAATTGCACACTCGAAGAGGTAATACACCTGTGGTGTTGTAATGTTCGACGAAATGCTAACGATGTGGTTGCGTTGCACTACAGTGGCCACCAACACAGAGAACAACTGTTCACACGACCAGTGCTCCGAAGCGTCCCGCGAGTTCTCCGCCCCTTATTGCAACAAATCGTGTGTCGACAGATCCGAAGCGCCACCGTGTTGGTCCGCCAGGCGTGCTCAGAAGTCTTCCAGATAGCTCAACGATAAACAGCAGCTCTACACCGAACGGAAGCGGAACCCACGAAGCTATGGCAGAAGCGGTCGCACGAAGTATGATCTCTAGAGCATCTGTCAACCCCACGCTTATGTTCTGTGTGGCAAACACTGCTCCACTACCAGATTCTACCGTCAATGATTCCTCACCTACGACTTCGGATGCTCCCATTCTGTCATCCTCCGCTGCCATGACGAGTGTCGGCATTAATCCACCAGCCGCAGCAACACTGCCGGTTGGCACGATGTTATTCGCGACATCAGCACCTGGTGAGACTGCTACTGATTCTTCCAGCGCCGCGAAGTCGACCACTGGAGTCTCTACTGCTCCGCAAGAGCAATCCGTGAGTTTGTTTCAGACATCGACGAATACCCAGCCAGCCCAGTCTCGTGGGCGATCTCAATCGACAAACAAGTCATCACGAAGTGGTTCAAAAGGGTATCTACTTGCAGGAGCGAGCCAAGCAAGGACATCAACGAAGGCTCAAACACCAACTATGTTAGTCGTGCCTCCGGTCTACCGAACAAATCCGTCACTTGTGATCTTTAACAAGGACGGAACGCTATTGGATTTCCAGTCGACATGGACAAGTTGGATCGAATCCCAGGCATGGCGTCTTGAGACTGCATTGGGAAAACCCATTCGCGATTCTTTATTTGAGGGTCTGGGATACAATCCAGTATCACGGACAATGCGTACGGGTGGTGTCTTCAACACCAGTTCGAAGCACGAACTTGCCAGGTTTGCCGTCAACTTTTTACAACAACAAGGACTTCAGTACGTAGAAGCTGTGCGACTCGTGAATTTACACTGGTCATTACCCAAGGAAGTCGCAACGTTTCGTGCTCGTCGTGATCTCCCATCGCTGTTCAAGTCAATCCGTGAACTTGGCGTCAAAATTGCGATTCTCACGACCGACCGTCGAGATGTCACATCCAAGACATTGACTCATTTGGGTGTGGGTCATCTTGTCGATGTTGTGGGATGTGGTGACGATGGTGTCACCAACACTCAGGAACGGATCTGGGCTTTATGCAATCGTCTCGGAGTCTCCCCCGCCAACACAGTGATGGTCGGGGATACAGCCGATGATATGATACTCGGACGAACAGCGGGATGTGCTCTCTCCGTAGGTGTCCTTGGTGGGGCTTCAGACGTCTCCGATCTGTCGCTTGAAGCGGATTTGCTCGTGCCGTGCGTCACCAATGTCGTCAAGTTACTCTTTCAATACCGGCAACAAGTTGTTGTAACTCAGTCTTAATCCAATGTACTTACTGAAGATATTTCATGGAACTGACACACCAAATAAACGGGTTTCCCGCGCAAACCCGTTTACCCGAATTAAGAAACCCGATAACCCACGACCTCTCGTCAGTTGTGTTCAAATTCACTCTTGTGAGGGAAAAAACTCCATTTGGGCGAAAAGCTCGATCTAACTCGAGAAATTTCTGCAATTCAGGAAGCGATGACCACGAACGACGCGGCTGCGAAAGAAGCGACGGCTGCAGAGACTGAGCCGCAGGCGACGACGGAAGCCCCAGCAGAAGAAACGGTGGTGTCCGCGCCAGCAGAGCCTGAAATTTCGGCTGAAAACGACGCCGAGAAGCCTGCAAGTAACCCTCCAAAGAAGCGCGGCCGGAAGCGCAAAGTGAGCGTTACGGAAGACAAGACGCCTGCCAGTGAGGACGCTTCTGTGGCTGAGAATGCTGAAGCCGCGCCGTCAACCGATGCAGCTGCTCCGACAGCGGAAAAATCACCAAAGGGGAAGAAGACCACGGTGAAAAAAGCCAAGGTCGCGACCCCAGGAACTCCGACAAAGCGCAAGGTTGGACGTCCACGAAAAATTGGTATGTGTTGTACAGGGTATGGAGATGTGGTGCATACAGGATTGTTGATGCGATGGATCTGTGTAGTGAAAGAGGAGTCTGAGTCGGAAGATGATGATACTATGAGTTCGGTGCACAAGCGTGTGGATGCGTTGCCCGATGATATCAAGGCCAAGTGCGTTGTGTAAAAGCTTGTTCAATGGGAAAAAGTCTATACTGATTGTGTTTGGTGTGTGTCGCAGGTTTGGCTCGATTGTCTGGGCAAAGATGGTCGGATTTCCCTACTGGCCAGCGTTGATCACGGACCCTCGTCGATTGGATGCCAAATATCATGCAACTGCGATAAAAGATATCGAGACCAAGTATTACGTGTGTTTTTACCAGTCCAACGACTTGTGTGTTGATGTTGTGGGGATATTTTAGATGATCCCGATCTGACGATGGGTTTTCTATGTGTCTAGTTCGCCGGTTTTGTTCAAAAACATCGAAGCATGGGATGACAACAAACACGACTACCGTACCGGTCACCCGACGAAAGATGCCAAGGCACCGAAGCGACGTAGCAATTTGCTGATTGCGATTGAAGAGGCGGATGTGAGTATGAGTTGTGGTGGTACGTATGGAGGAACAGGGACTGAGTTCTGTCTTCTCTCGAACAGAAAGATGCGCCACTGCCAATGGAAGAACGAATGAACGGTCTCATGAAGGAGCTCATTGAAGAAGTTGAGTCATCGCCAGAAGAAGAGAAGCCGGTTGTTGTCAAACGGAAGGTTGGTCGTCCGCTGGGTTCCAAGAACAAACCAAAGCCAACCAGTGACGCAGCGGGATCGACAGAAACCCCATCGCCGGCGCCAAAGGCGAAGCGTGGACGCAAGAAAGCTGCAGAGAAGGAGGAGGCGGATGATAGTGCAAAGAAGACGGCAATTCCTGAAACTCCTGAAGAGGACGAGGAAGCACCGCCTCTTAGCAAAGATGAGATCAAGGCCAAAGTGGCAAGTCGCAAGACACCTTCGAAAAAGAAAGCTCCTACTGCTGAGGAAAAGTCTGCAGCGGCGGCTGCAAAGAAAGCCGCAAAGGCGAGTGCAAAGAGTGAGCCCACCGTAAAGGGTGAACTGGATTCAAAGCGGAAGAAAGAGATTGAACTCGTAGTGCCGCGCAAGTCAGTCAAATCTTCCGATATTCGGGAGGCCACAGAAGAAGCAGCACGCAAAAAACCGGGTCCGCGTGAAAAACCCAAGGACAAGGGCGAATACAAAGTCGGCAGCTTGACGACACTCGCCGGCAAAATGAACCGCCTTTTTGCGAATGAATCATCGAAGAACAATGATGAGCTCATCTTGCTACTCACTCAGCTTTTTGAGGAGAAGATGGTGTATCGATCGGATGTCGAGCGATCTGGTGTCGCCGCGGTGATTGCTGCGCTTCGGAAGAGTCAGAATCCGACGGTCGCACAAACAGCCAGCGGTGTGCGCAAACATCTCATGAGAGTGCTGAACGATGATGTGACGAACGAAGCAGCGTCTTCCAGAAAGCAAAAGGCCGAGGTAGACGCTGAACCAAAGGCGTCAAAGAAGCAAAAAACAAACCCACCGTCAGAAGCACCCGCGACTTCTCCGACAACAACAGAGACGAAAACACCAGCAGAAAGTCAAGCGAACGGTTCCAGTGCACCAGCCAAGGAAGAACGGAAAGTAGAAGTCAAAGCAGATGCCGGTGAGACTCAAGAAGCAGCAAAGGAAGAACCGAAGGTGGAAGTGACTACCGACGGTGGTGCGAGTGAGGCATCACCCGCCGAAGGTGATAGCTCATTGACAGCAGAAGAACCAGTACAAACTCAGGGAGAGGTTGCCAAGCAAGAGCCAACCGAGCCAGTCAAGAGTGATCCAGCTCCAGCTTCGACGAGTCCAAAGCCAGATCCATCTGGCGACAAGAGTCGTATGACCTGCATTGATATGCTCAAGAAGGCACTCGCACCCATTGGTGCACGAAGCGAAGAAATTGCGCGTATGATCGAGGTGAGTTTATCTGTGATAGAAGTCCAAGCCTTCGTTCGAACTCTGACGAACGGATTGTTGTGATGTGTAGGCTGAAGTCTTTGGTCGTTTTGGTGAGAGCAATGAAGATTACAAGGCATGTGCACGATCAATCACATTTGGACTAAAGAAAAACGCCAATGCCCGTGAACGACTGAACAATGGTGATCTCCATGCACTTGAACTCGCTTATTCACCTGAAGACGTACGTATTTTGCACCAAATGGCATGGTATGAAGGTCTCACTGATCTGTGATGTTGTCTTATGGTTGCAGATTCTAAAATCATAAAGAACCAGCTACCGGTGTTTTAATCGACTCTGGTCGTTTGTGTTGGATCGAATGGAGACAACAGAATGCGTTGTCGTTTTCAATTAGTATGACTGTCGGAGAGAGAAAACCTGTTGCACAATAATCTCTTTATTGTGAAAATTTTGTGTGTTTCCAAAATTTCAACAATACCAATCACTTCTTCGGAGACGTCACTCCAACGAGGTTTGAAGGCTTCATGTCACTCAATGATTCTCTCACCAGATCGCCATCTTTGCTGCCAGTATTCGCATCATCATGGCCAACGCACAGCTTCATCTCTCCTCTGAGCTCGAACAAGCATTTGCCAATGCACAAAATGGAAAAATACGTTTTGTGAAAATTTCCATTATCGGTGAAGATTTTACACTTTCTGGACTGGGTCCTGCAACGCCCGACGTTCGACGCGATTGTGCTTCGCTCGTCGATGCCGAGACGCCTGTATTACTTCCAACCGACGCTGCGTTTATTCTATTTTGTATGGATGTGCATGCACCCGCATTGCGTTGGGTCTTGTTAGCGTTTGTCCCTGAAAGCGTAAGTGTGCGAGACAAGATGCTCTATTCGTCCTCACGCGAATCGCTCAAGAAACAACTTGGGATGAACTACTTTGTGGGTGAGTTTCATACCACGGAATTGGTACGTTGTGTATGATGTGGAAATACAGCATGGTCTGGTGATGATAGATTGTCGTGGATAGAGCGAAGTGACCTTTGAAGGGTTCCAAAATGCCAAGAAGAAACAAGCAGCAGATGCGCCTTTATCGGATACCGAGCGATTGCTCAAGGAAGCAGCACTTTTGGAGCGTGACACGAACGTTCGATCAACCGCCATGGGGGTGATTCCATTTGGCGTGTCCCAAAATGTGCGGGACAAACTCTTGCTGCTCAAGGACGGCAAATTTGACTACATTGCCATGGTACAAAGTGGTATGATTGGGAGAGAAGAAACAAAACTGACGCAACCAAATCCTTTCTATAGAAACTCAATACGGATGATGAAAGCGTCGATGTGGTCAAGAGCCTCGAGTCCATTGAACTCAATGAGATTCAGAGTGTCATTGATCCCAAGCTCCCGAGTTTTGTTGCGTTTCGCAACCGCGTGTCGACACTCATTGACGAAGCAGCATCGACCGGTGCTGCATCCTCTCTCTGTAAGTATCAGAGATTCCAACTTGTTTGCGTTGTGGCTCATGCTTGTGGTGGATGCAGTGTTTCTCTATGTCTGTCCAGAAGATGCACCTATCCGACTCAAGATGGTCTACTCGACCGCCAAGGCCACGATCCTCGCGACCACATCAGAGCTCGGGATTGAGTTTGACAAGACCATTGAGATCAACAACCCTGAGACGGCCAACGAGGACATCCGTGCGGATCTGTTCCCGACGAAACCAGATGACGATGTCGTGAAACCACGCGAGTTCTCGCGTCCTGCAGCCCCCGGTCGTGGTCGTGGTCGTGGACCAGCGCGTCGTGGCCCACCGCCAACGATGTAGTTGTTGGGCAACCAATGGATAACGAGTCATTTGATACCTGAAACAGATCACGACCGTTTTTGATTGTGTTGTGTCTATTTCTCCCTTTAGTTTTGCTCCTTGCAGGCGGTTTTCCCGATTTGACAGACTGGAAAGAGTACTCATTTCTTTCCTTTCTTCTTGCCCTTCTTCTTGTTGCTTCCTGCCGACGCGGAGCCTGCCGCAGCGCTCGCAGCGTTGGCCGCCTCTCGTGCCAAACGATCTTTACGGGATTGCAACTTGGGGATCAACTCACCCATCTTGAGCATGAGGTCCTTACGTGTCTTAATCTCGGGGTTCTCAAATGATCCATCAGCCTTGATCAATCGCACACGCACACGACCTGGCACTTGCCACTCACGCGCATACTTTTTGGTCGGCTACAATCAATCATACAGTCGTCAGATCATACCAACGCGATAATGACGGGTATTGAACGCACCTCAAGGACATGAGGCAAGTTAAAGTACTGGCAGACCTCGGACATTTCAGGGGCGAGTGGGTCTTCACACGCCGCTGCTTTGGTAATGCGACGTCCTTCCTGCATCGTCTTCTTCGAATTGATGTAATTTGGATAGAACGTAAAGAAATCGTTGGTGGGTGTACCCTCAGGTAGATTATAGTACACCGCCTTGGGGAGCACTGGCACCATGGGCGGCATCATCCCTGGCGGCATGCCCGGCATTCCCGGCATTCCCGGCATCCCACCCATCCCAGGCATCCCTCCCATCCCAGGCATACCACCCATGCCCATACTCTGCATCATTTCCATCATCTGACTCATGTCTGGCATGCCACCGCCGCCACCAAAAGCGCCCATTAGATCACCCATATTCGGCAGCGGACGACGAGCCGAATTGCCACGTGCTGGTTGTGCTACGGGAATAGCATTGGAATCATAACGCTCCCCAGCAACATTCTCCTTCGTGCGTCCCTTCGGTCGCGACGACATGATTCTCCGGGCGTAGCGTCCAGAGTGTCGGGAAGTGATGGAGGTTCTTGGTCACTGAGAGGTCCAATATGGCACTGTAGTACCTTCATAACAGTATACGCTACAGTACAGGATATATATCGGTTTTTACCGGTAACAATGTAGCCATTGTAGTTGAAGTGGAGATTCCCCAATTGGCAATGCGAATCGATTGCATCGTTCTGCATTGCACAAGTAAAAAGCATTGACAAATCGTGCACTTGTGATCAACATGATCTACATGGACTTAAGCAACTTTTCCTACTATTTCCCATTCGCTCACTATTGCCAGGGCGACTATAGACTGCGATTGGTACTGATGGCAGTGGTCCTACTGCAGCGTAGGGGGCCACAACCATCCAGTAGCAATCGCAATCAAGTGGCAGCACGGAACAGATGAAGAATCAACAACGCTTGTTCTTATCCAGTTGATGATGCAGCTTACCTGCGACCCGTAGTTGTGTTCTACGTTGCATGTGCCAGCACTGCACAATCGACAATCTTACCTTGTGTCTTCTCCAGAACGTTGCCTTGCAATTCCTCAACATCTTGCCCCAGTGGTAACGCTACAAAACCACCCATTCATCTCCAGCACGTGGTGGCACTATCATTGCCATTCCCACTTGCAGCCCTACCCAGCCACAGAGCTTCCTTACCAGTACAGGAAGACGAGAACACGATCGTCACTTGCGATTCTCTTCATGTGTTGTCCAATACTTCCCTGGCAATCAAGACATAGCCATGATGCCTTCTCGCTCCTCACATGTACACAATGCATTCGATGGAACCTCGCATTTGTCCACCTCACGCGGCCTCTCAGGGTGCTTAAATGGTATCCTGTCATGCATACAGTCTTCCACCATATCCACCATTCCACCTATCGCCTTACCTCATGATCTGTGCCATACGCCAAGCAAGCTGCATTGCATCATATCAGATTCCGTGCCACATACGAGACGCATTTCACATTCATTGCACATCAATCCAGTGACACACACCTGCTGCATGCCTGTGTATGGAAGGAACCGCCACCAATGCTTTCTGCGTGGTCCATGAGCCCATGCCTTCTTTCCATATAGAGTCCAGTGGCTTAAAAGATCGTCCATCCTCACACTTCGTTATCGTGCGTGACTTTGGCGTCATCGTGCGATGCTGTGTCACAGTTACACAGACACGTCGCACATTTTCTGCTTGGGTTCTGACGTCACCAGTGCGAAGTGGCAGAATCAACCCGTATTTACGAAATCTTGTGCGTTCATTGGTTGTAAAAACCGTTTCACCTAGAGTTTTTACGAACACGAGCCACGTTCGCTTCGTCACACTCGATCGTTTCGTGACAAGCAGTTCAACGTGTTTGTTCTGAGGTTTTATTCGACCAAGCAAACAGTAACCGACGATTGGCGATCTTTAGTACATAACGAGTGGTGGAGACGAATGGAACAAGTCCTTATAGATATCGACATGGCCCAAAATCTTCAGTCATGCGGGCACTATTCTGCACATCTTAGTCGACTGGATAAATCCTCGTCGGCGTGGAACCCACACTCTGCGTGGCCCTGTCGCCCCCTTCCTCTTCGAAAAACTGGGGCGGACTGCGTGTCTCTGCAAACCTGGGAAGGCGAATCTACAGAACTGAGGTTTTAGATAAAACCTCGTTTTCAAGGTGCAACACTCACATCAACATCTTTTCAACGAGATCTTTGGAGGCGACGGCGACGCCCGACAGCCCCACACTCACAATTCAATTTGCTTCGTCGGGCGCTCTTCCCTTCTTCTTCTCTTCTCTTCTACTTTTCTCTACCATGACTCAGGTCAAGATCGGTGTCAATGGCTTTGGCCGTATTGGTCGTCTTGTTGTGCGTGCTGCTCTTGCTAACCCGAAGACGACGGTCGTTGCCATCAACGATCCGTTCATGGATTTGGATTACCTCATCTACCTCTTCAAGTACGACTCGACCCATGGTCGTTTCAAGGGTACCATTGAAAAGAAGGATGGTAACATTGTGGTGGACGGTCATACCATTCATATCTTCGCCGAGAAGAACCCATCGGATATTCCATGGGGCAAGGCTGGTGCCGACTATGTGTGCGAATCCACGGGTGTCTTCACCACGACTGAGAAGGGTCAACTTCACATTGCGGGTGGTGCCAAGAAGGTTGTGATTTCCGCCCCACCAAAGGATTCGACCCCAATGTACGTCATGGGTGTGAACCACACGAAGTACGATGGTTCGGCCCATGTTGTGTCGAACGCTTCGTGTACGACCAACTGCTTGGCGCCACTTGCCAAGGTCATCAACGACAACTTCGGTATTGTTGAAGGTCTGATGACGACGGTGCACGCCACGACTGCGACCCAGCTTACGGTCGATGGTCCATCGCGTGGTGGCAAGGACTGGCGTGCTGGTCGTGGTGCTGGCCAGAACATTATCCCTGCTTCGACTGGTGCTGCCAAGGCTGTCGGCAAGGTCCTTCCGGAGCTTAACGGTAAGCTGACGGGTATGGCCTTCCGTGTCCCAACTCCGGATGTCTCGGTTGTTGACCTTACGGTCCGTCTTGAGAAGCCAGCAGACTACACCACGATCAAGGCTGCTATCAAGAAGGCTTCGGAGAACGAGCTCAAGGGCATCCTTGGTTACACGGAAGATGAAGTTGTCTCGAACGACTTCCTTGGTGATGCTCGCTCGAGCATTTTCGATGCCAACGCGGGTATCTCGCTCAATGACAACTTTGTCAAGCTTGTGTCGTGGTACGACAATGAGTGGGGTTACTCGAACCGTCTTGTGGATTTGGTGATTCACATGTCTACCGTGGACAAGTTCTAAGCTACTGATCTGATGTGCCGTCGACACGACCCATAGCACCATAGCGGGGGCGAACCGCTTGACGAGCATCTCGGTACCATACTGACGGAGCAACCGACTACTCTATTTTCTTTCTCCCGTGTCGATGACATACGTAATATGCTAAACAAAATATCAAAACCCATGACATGAGTGGATATTGGACACTTTTCAATGCATACATTAATTTTTGATCGAACGTATATGTGCAAGTACTTGTATGAAAACCAAGATCACCACCCGTTTCTTCATTCGTCATCTTCTCACTGCGTCATTGTATCGCCCGTGGTACATTCCTTTGTGATCAGAGACGACAACAAAGACGCAGTCATTCATCGCCTTCATGTTTGTGGCATGTGTGAGTGCGTCATCATCACACTCATCAGTAATATGGAGTAATCCTGGCTACGCTAATGCGCCGGTGCAGCATTTCCATTTGCATGGGCAGCTGTTGAAGCAGCCTTGTTCTCCATGGTGATTTCATAACACATCGTACAGACGCGTTGGTTCTTGCTTGGGGACTGACGATCCTTCTTACGACGTTGGCGAAAGGGGATTTGCGAGCCACGTAAATTGCATGATGTGCACTTGGAACACAAGAGACGTCCACAGTACCGGCAATGGTGACGTCGGGTACCCAACGAGCCAAATTGTTTCTTGCACTCCATGCATTTCGTACGCTCATCATCCGGAATCCACACGGGAGCGTGGGTAACATTGCTCAATAATACCTTGAGAAGCGTTGGGTCAACCTTGTCAAATACCATCTTGCCACTCTCGTCCTTCATATCGAGTCGACCACCGTGACTCACGAGTCGCTGAGCAATTTGATAGAGTCCCTTGTCGAGGGCCACATGAAGGGCCGTTGACTTATCCACAGGAGCATTTGGATTTGCACGAGCCTGCAAGAGAATTTCCGTCATCGTTGGATCGTCCTTGGTGACCGTAAGGATATGAACTCCGAGTGGCGTCTGGTTACGCATGTTGACAAAATTGACATCGGCCCCAGCATCAATCAGGACCTTGGCCATACGACGTGACTTGGCAGCAGCCAAGTGCAACGCCGTGTTTCGACGGCTGTCAGGAACGTTCACGATTGAGCCTGCGAGTTCCGGCATAAGCAGAGCTTGGACAATGGCCAAGTGACCACCACGAATGGCAAAGTGAAGAGCCGTTTGTCCGTACACAGGGTCTCGTCGTAAAATATCGGTCCCAGGCTGAATAATCAGCGAGTTGAGTAGCACGAGGTCACCGGTACGCGCCGCTTGAAGCAATGGCGTAAGTCCATCGACGGTTGCGGGACCTGGGGCTGCACGGCGAGCTTGGAAACTGGATGAGCGGTACCCGTCGTCCATTCGCATAACCGCACTACCATATTCCGATTGTCGTCCATACCCACTTCCACTCCCTGGTCCACTCGACGGAGGCATACTTCCATTAGGAATCAGTAGACTATCACGACTGTTGGCCGCCATCATTTGATCTACATTGAAGCTGTTGTTGGCACCACCACGATGTTGATAAGCAGGCCCGCCAATCGAGTGATCGTACGTATCGTCGTCGTATTCGTCGGCATCGGGCACCGAAAGACTCGCGGATGATCGTGTGTGTTTACTCGCACTACTCGTGCTACTGACTGAGGCGGGGCCCGACTTGAAACGTGTCGCGGGCGGTTGATTCTCCGCCAAGAGGGAAGCCCGTGCCGCCATCGCGCGGGTCGCAACGATTGGTTTGTCTTCGACTTCGTCCGCGGGCATCCGTGGTGGAGGCGGTGTAAACTGCGGATGCGGCCCTTCGGCGTCAATATCAATCTCCACAGGCGCCATGGTCGATCAAAACCTTCTCTGACGGCGAATGAGTGGGAAGTGTACCCCCTTCTCTCAAAATGTGGTGATGGAGGATGGGAGTAGTTCCCTTGAAATATGGAGATTGGTATGGAGACTTTTACAGACATGTTGATTTGACGAAAGTATGGGCTTCGTTATATTTCCGATTATATTTTTCATGACGGAAAGGTTACCGTTGCCAGAATTTTTGTGACATATTCCATCGATGCTTCAGGTCATCACAAAATCAAGGACAAGAGGATGTATCAGAAATGCGACGTTTCAGAATTTGATTGTGTCCTACACCCTTTATGAATGGTGGAGAATACGAAATGCGCAGATTACTCTCCAATACCAGGGTTTACTGTGCGACTCAACACTGACAGCAAACCTCGATTCAAAGTGTACATCCATGTAACCTTTTGATGTGAGGGTACAGATACGCAACTTGTAATTTACGGAGATCGTCAGTAAGGCCTCTGTCGTGTCGCATCTGGTGATATGATAACTTTGAAAAAGCAACTGACTGTACATAAAACGGTCGATACTGATTCACAATGTGATGATTGTGATACATATGTAGCGCTATTTACGTCATTATCCATATTGTGAGGCAAATCCATAAACCAAAACATAGCTACATTCTCAGCAGTTCTGATTGACCACAGCGCCTCTGTACATGGGAACGCAATTGCATCAGAGCGTCCGTCACGGCAGCTCGGGTATTGCTGATGGGTCATTGCAACGCCTGAATCGCACAAATAACGTTATCAGGAATTTTGTCGTGTGATCATCAACGAATGCTTCACTCGGTTAGTATTGTGACCAGTTAGATAGCCGTTTAAGTACGGGTTTCACACCTCCACCTTAGAATCGTCTAGACGGATCCCTTCAGGATATGATTGTAACCATGACGCGGACAATCGCCTCGTCGATGAATGGCATGGTATCTTCGAAGGTGGAGTTGGCTTGACTCACCTTGATTTTGATATAAGAAGGGAATGCATTATTAGAATTCTTGTCAACTTCAGTGAACTATCTATGATAGTGATTTCGAAAGGGTATTTTATTTGAGAAGAATCGGTGGAAATGCAGGGTTCACATGAGATGCCCAACCCTTCCCTTCTCACCTCCTGAGAACTCAGCACGCTGCAGCGCAGCAACACGACTGTTCTTCGTGTGTTCATAGTTTCATCTGCGTCTCCGTCCCTTATCCATGCCCATTGCAACCCTGTCGATCGATTTTACGACCTCGCATCACGAAAATCCCACTGTGATTGATGCCATCGACGCTCTCGAACGTCTGTGTCACGATGTCGAGTACAGCAAATCATCGTTGATGCAATTACATCAATCGGTGCTTGAAATCTTTGATATACTGGAACATCGTGAGACTCCAGTCTATGGGCACGATGTTGTGGAGACCTTTGTCAAGACGTTGGAAGAATATTGGCGTGTCCTTGAAGCTTTCAATCAACAAACCTTTCTTGAACGGTTGTTGACTCTGGATCAATTTGGTACAAATCTGGTCATGGTTCATGAACATGTCCAGGCTTTAAGGCGTCAAATGGGTCTGATGGATATCTCCGAAAGCTGGTCACACCGACTCCAACATGACCTACAACAATGGGATCAAGAACTCCATGCAGTGGCTCACGACAGTGCCAGTGTTCTGGACAAGGTACGAGGGAAACAATCACAACAAGATTCTATGGTTCTTCTCAAAGGAGAACTGGAACAAATTCGTTTGAATCAATCGTCATTGTCCACCCACAGTCAAGAGGCAATTACAAAATCCTATAAGACACTACTGCACAAGAACCCCGAATTTGATATCCAGTCAACCCCACCATGGTTCCTTCAAGAACGGGATATCACATACAAGACGGCCCGACCTGTGGGACATGGATCATTTGCTTCGGTGTATTATGGGAAGCTACACAAGCACACAAATGTTGCGATCAAGGTCATGGCAACTGCCCTTGGACCAGAAAAAAAAGCGGCACTGATCCACGAAGCCAATCAACTCTATGGACTCCGACATACGCATATTGTACCCATGCTCGGTGCCAACCACGTCGCGAGTCGTCCCTTTATCGTGATGGAACATGCAGAAGGTGGGACCATGTGTGACTACCTTGCTTTGCCATGTCATCGTCACAAGATGTGGCAATTACTCTATGAAGGTGCTCAAGGCATTGCGTATTTACATCGCCACAAGATTGTGCATGCTGATCTCAAACTGAACAATATTCTTGTGTCCAAAGACGGACACGCAAAAATTGCTGACTTTGGACTGAGTGAAACCAAAGGCAAACACAATACCAAGTCTCGATCCATGACACGACGTCGTGATGGTACAAAACTCTATGGTGCGTTGCGCTGGCTAGCTCCCGAGTACAATGTGTATACACCACAATACGAATCGGACGTGTATTCGTATGCCATGTGCATTCTTGAAGCGTTTTTGGGAGAACCTCCGTATGCGTACGAAGACGACGATGTTGTGAAGGAGAAAATTGCCCACCATATCCTCCCAGACCGTCCCTCTGGCTTGTCGGAGGATGCGTGGAAACTCATTGAGAAAATGACCGCAAAAAATCCAAAAGAACGGATCTCCATGACTGACGTGCTCCCCATTCTCGAGCAATTTGCCAACGATGAACTCCAAGCAAATGCCAACAACCGTGTATTGTGTTCCAAGTGTTCCCATCCTCAGCAAGACCAAGCCAAATTTTGTTGTATGTGTGGTATTCGTCTTGCTACGACTGAGGTCTGTGTGGATGTAGATACACTTGTTCGCCAGATCGAGGAATCCAGTTCGCCAGCATCGCAAACGCGTGCCGCTCAACAGCTCTATCGCAAGTTGCGCTCGTGTCCATCTGCGTGTTCCCCTCAAACGATGCGTGGCCTCGTGGCGATGGCCACGCACTCATCGCATTGGATGGCGTCCCTCTATGCCTTTGGGAGTCTACGACTTCTTCTCAATGCGCCTGGCTGTGTGAACATGATCAGCGACAGTGATATCCAAGCCGTACGAACATCGCTGGACCGCCTCGTGATGGCCCAGTGCAGTACGTGGGACAATGAGTTCGCGTCGCTCGACCTCGGGACCACCGCCGAGCTCATCGAATTGCTCGTGCGACTGGATGTCCGCCATAAGCATGCACTACGACGACACATCCCTAGTCTTGCGACCGCACTGCATAAATCCGCTAATGTGAGTTCGACACTCGCTGCTTTAGTGATTCTCGTGGACGGCGATGACGAGAGTTTAAATGAATTTGGTCGACAACCAATTGGCTATCATCTCATATCTGTACTGCAAGAGAGTACAGACATCAACGACAAGACGAATGCTTTGATGCTCTTGGGTAAGCTCCCGTTCGACACCTTCCGGAACGTGGACAGGGCCGTTGACGTACTGGTGCATGAACTACGAGTGGATGATGAATCACGACAGCAATACGCGACACAAGCCCTCATCAACATGGCCACAACAAGCCGAGGGGCTCACTTGATTGGATATCGAGGCATGTTTCCACTCCTCGAGCGACTGACGTCCACGACAAGGGAGCCACTACAACAGCTTTGTCTGGAGACACTATCCCTTCTTGTCAAGGACGTGGACAATGGCAAAATGTTTGTTTGCATGGGTGGTCTCGCCAAGCTTGAAGTATACATTCAGCAAACTTGCGGGGATGGAGTCAAGAGTGCATTCCAGTGTATCCAAACGATGGTCTCCACTAACAAGGAACTCGCTCGGGAGATTGTCGAGCATTCGTCGATCTTACAACTTTGTCTCAATCGCCTGAGTCCCCAGTATGATCCCACGCTTCAACGTGACGCTGCATCCGTGTGCTTTGAACTTGTGCGCAAACACAAGCGAGCGGTCGAAGCAATTGATTGTTTGGATGGGTTTCGACAACTCGTGGATGCAATCAAAGCTCCCGGTGGGAACAAGTTTGCTGAACACACACTCTTAGCGGCAATCAAGACACTGCTACACGACGAGCAAAAACGAGGAATGGGGGACGAGCCAGAGGATGAACCTATGGCTCGAAAAAAGGCGAGACAAGAACCACGATCATAAGTAGTATACAAGATTATTCATCATGATCTACTGTGCCTGATGACCCCACAAGTCCATCGATTTTGGTCAAAATACGTCGAATATTCTTCTTGGCCACTTCATCCACCGCCACATCATCATACAAACGCTCTAATTGACCAACAAACGTTGGTTCGTCTCGTAAAATCGACTCGAGACAGACTTGATAGGAACAAAAGTTGCCCAATGAAAACAAAACAATCCGTCGCGACGAGACACTTGGATCCGTCAGCGCCAATTCAAACAATTCGACGGGGGCGTCGAAACGACACATGTCATTACACAGTTCATCGGAATTCCGCACCAGATTTCCCAAGGCACCAGCTGCATTCGATCGAGTCTTTTCATCGTCATCCCGTAGGTTTTGGACCAGTGGATGAATCGCGAGTCGTAATGCGCCATACAAATGATGATTGTGAAACGCTGCATTACCAATCGCAAAGCATGCAAATCGACGAACATAGCCATCGGTGTCCGCTAGGCCACTCACCACACCATCCAATACCGACAACGATCCGTGGTGGTCCGAAATGGGTTGGGAAAATCGATCGTAAAACAAGGTTGAGTGACGACAGAGATTCCCAATGCAATTGAGTGCTTTGGCACGCACCATAGCGTCCTTGTGGTTGACGAGATCACGGAATTCAGGGACTAATCCCGATGCCAGAATGCAATCATAGTTGTCCGGGGAACTCCGAGCCAATTGACTGATGATCAGTAATGTATCGATCACCAATGGCGGAGAGCTGTGATGCTGAAACATGCCACACGCTTTCACGGTGACCATACCATCGGCTTCGACAAATTGATGACCAAAATGTTCGGAACTCGTAACAAGACGTGAGAGAAAACTGATGGGCAATTCAAGAACCGACGCATCCAGACGAAAGGCTTTGGCAGTGAAGACATAGTGCAAGACCACCAACAATTTCTCGACACACTGCGAGTCGTACAATGTGGTTTGTGTTGATACCAGTAGCTCGTCCGAGAGATTGTGCATGAATGGAATCCCGAGGACTTTGACAATCGCATGAATCAAGGCTTTGACTGCGTTGCTACCACCACCCACGACCTCGGGCCAGTGGAACAACCATCCAATGTGTTTGGTCTCGAGTAAATGCACGAGTTGCGGAACGAGCTGCTCGTTGAGTTGGAGTTCAATGGTCGTTTCACTCGACGGCATCTCGCGGATCATCCGCATGAGCTTGAGAAAACAAAAAAGACCCCATGGAGACAACAGATCGTCACCACACTTTTCCAGGAACACACGCAAGATGTGCCACGTCGATGGGGATTCAAACATGGCGAGAAAACCGAGTAATGCACCGTTGCTCGTTTCCTGTGTTCCGTCGGTTTTGCTTATCGCCGTCACTTGGTGCATGGCTTTTGCCGCAATGCGCAACAACAATACCACGGCGGCATCCACCAAACCTTGTGCACGCACATTATAACACGCCAACATTTGCAAGTTCTCAGCACGTTCAGCAACCGACCGATTCACAAATGCTTGGTGCTGGAAAAGCCGAAGGATCGCGATACGACAGGCCTCCGACATGACACCATGCAACACGAGATCCCATGCATCGTGATGACTCGACGAAATCCCCAACACTTCTTCGTCCCGACTCAGGGCGCTCACATCCATGTTGCCGCCCTCTAGGACATCTGCATAGTATGTACAACAGAGACTCAACAACCCCACGTCCTCGGTGGTTACGAAGATCGGATATAACGTCTTGGCACCGAGCCAGATCTGTTGCTTCGAGAGCACTTGACGTCGGATCAGCACGACGACAAACTCGATGGTAAAATACAGTTCTGTCACGTGAAGTGTTCCGGACTGAATGAGCGCCAACACGATACTGATGATATCGTCGTTCGAGACAGATGAACGTGTTGTCCGACTCGTCATGATCTTGCGACTCAGCGGCGACGACGATCGACAGGCGTGAAGAAGGATTTTGATCACACACGACACGGTCGATTGATCGGGTTCTTCTGCATGCTCCTCGTCCTCTCCATCGTCGTTCGTCTGACGTCGTGCTCGACGTGTTTTGAGCTCGTCATTCAGCAACGCGAGCAACTCGTGCAAACCATTCCGTAACAACTGTGCTGTCACTTCACTATGGATCTTGACACGTAGTTTGTAGAGATGACGAACGTCCGACGCAGGATCTTCATGGTCCTGACGAGCCACATCACACAGTGTCATGACTGGAAATGGATGCAAGGGTCCCCATTTACTGCCATCGGGATGCACAAACGTCGCGAGTGCAAAGACCGCGTACAATCCCACGTCCCGAGCAGCTTTCGTGGATGTCCCGCCGGGGGAACGTTGGCCACTCGAGCTCGCGAGCACTTGGCACAGTGCTTCGATCACACCAGACGAATGCACTTCTTCTAAGAGATCTGTTAAACTGCATGTCCGGTCGAGCATGGAGCCCAACCATTTCAACGTTCGGGAGATCGCTCCATTCATCTTGTCACCATTGAGCCGGAGGAGACTCGTCACGAGCCGCAAGTCGCTGGCGCATAGCTCACGGTACGTGGGGATCGTTCGTTCCATCGCGTTGAGGACGTTTGTAAACATCGTACAACAGCGTACGATCTGATAGAGAAGATCAGCACTTGCGTTGTCTTGTCCGCCGTGGTGGTGTAAAACACCATCGAGAAAGTGATGAAGACTCGTTCGAACGTTGAGTATTGGATGCACAGACTCAATTCGTTCGATCTTCTTCAAGACAACCACCAATGCTTTGTAGAGAAGGACAATGTCACTACACACAGCAGTGAGACAGTCTTCCGAGACAGCAGCAGCAGTATCCATGGCGAGAAACGCTTCCCACACCTGTGACCATAACGGAGATTCGAGAACTGCGATACCACGTCGCCATTGAAGCTCTTGAGTAAGTTGTTCATGGACCTGCAGAAAGACATCTCGATCATGTCGCGAGGGTACATACGGTTGTGGTCCCACTGTCTCCTCTGGTTGAGTCACCAACGCATCCCGTGCTTCTTGCTGCTTTGTCTCGGGTACTGGCCCTCCAAGGGCGCTAGGATCCGGATCCACTTGACGTCCAGTTTGTGGGTCACAAATCTTCCACTCACCACTCTTCCGTAGTCGCTCAACACTGGGTTTTAACTGTTGATTTGGCTCGACAGGGACATGGTCTTCGGTACTAAAGAATCGTGGTAATTGACGAAAATCTTGTTCAAGTTTCAAGCGCTTTTTCAGTTCCTCGGGTGTTTCCACGACAAATGGATGATGCAAAATGTCGGGCCAACTCAATCGTCGTCGTGGATCTTTGGTCAACAGACCCGATAAAAAACTGCGAAATGCTGGTGATATGGTATCAGGAAACTTGACTGGCTCACGGACAATCATTTGAACGAGGGTGACGATCTTGTCGGTGTAGAATGGCGGTGTCCCAACCGCCAACTCGTATAGAATCACCCCAAGCGACCATAGATCGACCGTACAATTGTATGGCTTTTCTTGTACCAATTCCGGAGCCATATAGAGTGGTGTGCCTTTGATTGATGTCAGTACACTGCTTTCGGCCGAAATTGCACGGGCAAATCCAAAATCACACAATTTGATCTGTCCTTTCGAGCCAATAAGAATATTCTGAGGCTTCATGTCACGATGAATGATCCGTTTTTGATGCAAGACTTGTAATGCTTGGAGTAATTGAATCGTAATATGTCGAATTTCACTTTCTGGTAAATGTTGATCGTCTGCAAGCACTTGAAACAACTCACCTTGTCCATATTCTGTCACCATACAAAATTCGCCTTCAGTCTCAAACGAATCCATGATCGCAATGATATTGCAATGGTTCAGACGACGTAAAATATTGATTTCTTGCCGCAAATTCTGTAAATCTTTGGGCGTTTTCCCACGCTTGGACACGAATTTGAGCGCGACGATTTGACCCGTGAATTTGCGTCGTCCACGATACACTTTCCCAAACGAACCTTCACCAATACGCTCCAGAATATGATAATTCTCCATGGCGGCGCGAGTCACAGACACTACCACTCATGTACAGTCACGACCAAAGCAGAATAAGTATCAGCGGACGCGTCGCTTCCAACGTCAGGAATAACCAAGTGTGGATGGTGATTCTTTCCATGAACAAAGCTTCGATATTTTAGGAGGTGGGTACAGTGTACCATATATATGGTACGATCTGGAAATGGCTACATTTGAACAGCACTTTTGGTCCACTGTACCTTGAAATCGGTACCTGCTTCCCCGCCCATACTCCTAAAGAATGAAAATGGAGGGATACGATGGCTGAAGCGTCGCGTCGGATCGGGCGTTCAGGGGCCAAATCTATCGAACAAAAGACTGTCAGACAATGTTCTGGTCCTTCTGGATCCACAGAACTACGAACCGACACTTCCCGACGCCAGATAGTTGCGAGACCGAGGCCAAATCCGGATCATCCAGTGTTCGACGTCATGCGGCGGATACACGATGCCTACGCTCGCTCTGTATGGCTCTTGGTGCTTGTCTTCCTCTCAACTGTTGCTCATGGCAATCTCTTCTCTCCGGAAGATGTCCCAGGGCCACCGGAAAAAGTCCTTGTGACATCACGTGGTGACGCAGCGTTGCGTGTACAATTCTTACCACCAGTCCGAACCAAAGCCGAAGGCAACAATGGGGCGCCTGTTCTAGGATACAAAGTCGAAGTTGCCCACCGCGTGAACGACGTACAGACGTTTACGGTTGAAGCCAATGGTCCCGTCGCAGCAGGATCGTACAAGATGACGTTTACGAATGCCATTGGGACCGATACGACTACATGTATTCCATGGAATGCGACCGAGGTCATGTTTGAGACGGCACTGGAAGAACTACTGATTATCGATAGTGTGAGTGTCACGCGGTCAGACTATGGTGCTGCACGCTTTGGCTATGTGTACACGATTGTATTTGATGGCAAGCACCTTGTCAGTGGCTCCCAACCCAATGTGTTGGTCGCTGACCAGATCGGATGTACCGCGACGAAACCATTGAATCGAGTGCTCACGCTCACAGGTGCACATGTGACGACTGGCGTCAACGGATATGAACCCGAAATCTGGGAGGTTGTTACCGATGAGACCTCAGGTACTGGAGTTGTGGGTGGGGCTTTTGACCTCTCAGTCGGATTTTGGGGCGGCTGGAAAGACTCGACCATCATCGCGACCATTGCGGCTGGTTCACGCACGGCAATTACTACTGGGTCCATGATTGGTAAAGTGAATCGTGGCGATACGATCAAGATTGGTGGGGAAGAATTCACTGTGCATCTCACGGCACCGTTTACCGACTCGCAACTGCCGCTTGATTCGTATCACATTCGTGGAACGACGGCAACAGCAGTGTATGTTCGAGACACGGCACTTGGCGATGTCGCGGTCACGCTCAACTCGGCGACGGTGACGACGTCGAGTGATTTTACGGCATCGATTGCTGTAGGCGAACACATCAAGATTGGAAGCTGGGAGTTCCTGGTTTCTGCCATCACGACATCAACGCTGACGCTCGACAAGCTTGCGGTTGGCTTGAATGACAAATGGCCAGATCCGTCCATGCAGCATATCACGGCCTACAAGCGGAAGAAAGTGATTGTCGACGCCAATGCCGATGCCCTCGACGTCCAAAAGGCACTCAGTGCACTCCCAGGTGTCGGCGTCGTTCAAGTCACTCGTGTTGGACCAACCAAGCAGAACGGATATCGATGGCGTGTGACGTTCGAGTCTCTTGGGAGTAGCAACCGATGCCCTCAATCACCATGCCTGCGCGCAGAGAAAACGACGGGGAGTGCTATCCGGCTTACCGATCCATACGGCGGTGTATGTGCGACGTGTACAGTCACGCCATCCCTTCTCACCGATGAATCGAACCACGCACTCACAGGGATCAATGGTGAGTATGTGAGCACGTCGGTGATTGCGTCGAAAGAGATCGGTGGTATCATTGACGAAATTCAAGCCATTTCGGTGGTTGCGGTTGCTGACGATGTCCGTGGGACGTTTGGTGTCAACTTTCAAAACACCTTTGCGCAATCGACGGGAGCAACTATCAACTACTACGATACGGCAACCGATGTACGGACCAAGCTACAAAACCTCCCAACCGTCGGTCGTCTCAACGTTTCCCGTACTGCCAATACCCAGTTTGGCTTTACGTGGCTGATCACATTCATGAGCAATATGGGCGATCAGCCATTGTTCTTGGTGGATAGTAGTGGATTGACCGGCACTGGTGTGAATGTTATTGTTGAAGAGCGCGAAAAAGGTGTTGACACACCATATGAAGCTATCGTCGATGGTCTCTCGGCCAGTCAAGATTACTATATCCGAGCCTTTGCGCGCAATGAGAACGGCTATGGCCCTGGTACTGACAGCATTCAAAGCAGGGGAAAAGGTGCGTTGCCGTTGCTGACTCAGGTTGCGACGGTACCGGATATGACCGCGATCACAGCAACGTGGCCGATCTCGGGGACCGAAATGGGGCTTCATTTTACAGAGGCAAATGCCCATGGATCCCCCATTCAAAAGTATGTTGTCGATTATGCTATTGACACAACGTTTGGGATCGTCCCCATCAAGAAATTGTTCATTTACAACCCACTGCAGAACGATGTTGTTGGCACCTTCCAAATTCAATACGGTGATTATTTGACCCCACTGTTGTCAATCGACACGACTGCTGCTGGGATGGTGGATGCCCTCGGTCAAATCCCAAGTTTACGACCGGTACGGGTAACACGAATGCCGTACGTCGTCACCGGCACAACCACAAGTCGAGTGATCAAGTTTGTGGCGAATACGAACATGCTTACGACCACGGCACTCACGGATCAACAATGTCGTTTGTTGGCGGCGGGTGTCGCCATTCGTGTTGGCTCGGACAGTTTCGTTGTCAAGACGCAGCCAATCTCTGGCGCCACGACGATCGAAGTGCAAAGTGGGCATGGCGTGGCGGACTATACAGCGGATCGAGCCGTCGTCAGGGCAGACGATCTGGGCACCCAAATGGGTCCAAGTGGGTATGAATGGACCATTACGTTCATTAACGAAGTGGATCAAATCTTTCATGGCACGTATCCCGGTTTACAAATCATCTCGACGCTAAGTTCTGTACAAGGCGGGTCCCTGATCGCAACGTACGGCTTTGTGAACGTGCAGTTGGCAACACCAACACCACATCATGGGTCCATCGAGTTGAGTATTGACCGTGCCGTGTGTGACTCGTACGTGATTGGAGCACCATCCACTGACCAAGTACTTCAGCTTTTCGCGTCGACAACAATCACTCAAGGCAGTTTTCAACTTCAACTCGGAGCAGAGACCACTGGATGTATCAATATGGGCACAGTGGCTGCAAAAAACAATTTATTGGCGGCACTGAAAGCACTCATCTTTGTTCCCAGTGTGACCGTGGAAGAACAACGCAGTTTCAAGGTCTCGGTGTTGACAGGGTCGTCAGCTTCCAAGGTCACGGATTATGTTGGTGCGTTAGGCAAGATCACAGTCACACCATTAACGGCTGCACAAGCAGGAGCCCTCGTTGCCAATACGATCATTCAAGTAAGTCGAAACCCAAATGATTTCTCACGACTCTCGTGCGAATTTACGGTGGTGACCTCGGCCGCCACGGGCGATACGCTGGTGGCAGTGACCCCAGCCCGAGCATGCGCTGATTTCTCAGGTGCATCGCGGTCGTTAAAGATTTTGGACTTTTCGGATTTTAAGATTCGGTTTCGTGGGCGGTACCCGACGGGTCAATGGCCGACACTCAAGATCGTGAGCTCAACGTTTGGGCGTGGTGCATGTTCAGCGTGGTTGCCTGCAGTACCGGTGTATAGCAAGATTCACACAGTCAAGTACGAAGGCGCGTGTGCCATGGGACAACGTGGCTCCCAGACCATTCTGGCTGATGCATTGAACGAAATTGGTGGCTTCTTTACGCTCTCCTATCGTGGCCAAGAGACCCAAGCTCTCCCGTTCCAGACTACGACTGCGTCCGCGATGCGTGACGCCATTGATGCCATCACGCAGCCAGGGCATGTGAATGTCACGCTGAGTCAATATGGTTCGTACGGGAAAGCCTGGCGGGTGACCTTTATGAGCGATGAGGATGGTGAAGACTTGCTCTTTATCAAGCACTCGTTTCTCACTGGTCAAGATGTTGTGATCAGTGTGTATCCTACCATCGAGATCTCGTCGGACGCCAAACGAGACGATATTTCTGGTACCTTCCGGTTGACATTTGGTGGACAACGCACAGAACGTATTGCATACACAGCAACCCACGCCAAAGTCACACAAGAACTCCAAAAACTCAGTGTCGTCGACTCGGTGATTGCACTCGGTGGGGCAGGGGATGTTGGTGTGACATCGCTCATACTGACTGCGTCCGCGACGAATGGCAATCCTGTCTTGACAAACGTTCAGTTGAATGGCAAGTCAATTGATCCAACGCTCTATATTGCTGTGCGGGAAAAGCTGACGATCGATACACTGTACGATGTCAAGTCACTGACGCCCGACGATATTACGCTCGCCACAAATTTTGGTGGAACGACGGGTACGGTAACCATCACTACCGGTGTAATCACGAAGCAAACCAAACCATTGCCAGGTCGTGTGAGTATCAATCAACTCATGCCGATTGTGACGGCGACCACTGGCAGCCAGACATTTGAGCTTCCGAGTGATCATGGCTACCAGGTGGGGAATATGTTCTTTGTCAATGGCAACATGTTTACGATTGCTACGGTGACCGGTGCAATCATCACGACGGCTGAGACGTACAACGACGTTACGATCACAAACGGTAGTCCCCAAGTGTTTCTCTATGATAATCGATTGCGAACGACCAGCGATTTATCCCAGCTTTTGCAGACAGGCGACAGTATTTGGCTGCCGACCGGTGCTGGTGACATGAACAAGTATACGGTCTCAGGTGCTGTTCAACCTCGGTACATTCCTGTGACTGGTGTCTTCACCCAGTCGATTGTTGCATCAACAGCCTTGGCAATGAGTTATGGACGCAAGTGGACACTTGTGTTCCGGTCGTATACTGCGGAATTGGAGACGATTGATGCACTGCCACAGAATGACTGGCGGGGAACTGACGTACGACTGCGTGCTCGTCACCCCACTGCCATTCCACCGCAAACTGTTGTACTTGGTAATGCGGACGAATGGCAGACGGTGTTACTCGATGCTCAGTCACCCGCCGACATCGGTGCTGCTGCTACCTACACGCTTACGTTTGGTGATGAAACAACTGCAAGCATTCCATGGGGTGCAACCGACGTTGCGATCAAGGCCAAACTCGAAGCGTTGGATGGTATCGATGGCATCACAGTGACATCGTTGGCACATGATAATGGGTTTGTGCACACAATCCACTTTTGGGGTGAGTACGCCATGCCCAAGCTCCCGACACTCGTTGGAACGGTCACAGCCGCAGTCAATATCAACAATTTAGCGATTTTGGTGCGAGATATAGGCGCCGTTGCCCATACCAAGCGAGATCATATCATCTTAAAGAGCAGTCAAGACTTGCGCGTACGAGTGTTTAGCGTTAATGAGAAGGGTGTCAGTGATGCACCCGATCCATTTGCTTTACAAACGGCGACAACGTCGGTCGTACCGACTCCACCAACAGCTGTGGTGCTTGGGGAATACCATGGTACGACCTGGCTCTCGATACACTATCGACCACCCATCTACACAGGTGGTGCGGAGATTACGATGTATCGTCTCGAGTGGGATTCATCACCAACATTTGACAGTGCGAGTAGCAACTATGGTGTTGCAACTATCCAGAAACGGTATGAAGTACAGCAGGTCACGACATCGTACCGTAGCAATGTCAATAGTGGCGGAACATTCACACTCGCATGGGGTGGACGCGTCACAACGCCGCTACCATTCGACTGTAGCGCTGATCAAATGACCGATGCGTTGGCGGTGATCACTGATACAACCAACATTGCCAACAACCCCGTCAAAGTCCTGCAGGCACGGGCGTCATGGGGGTACACGTGGACCATCACGTTTCTCAACACGCCAGGAAACCTCGCACTATTAGTTGCCGACGGGTCATTGCTCACAGGGGATTTTCCACGTATTGGTGTAACCGAGGTTGTCCAAGGCTACTCAGATTTGGCAAGTGGTGATTTTACGCATGAAGTCCAAGACGTGTATACCGATGCAAGCTCTGTCCTGTCGGGTACATTCAAGCTTGAATTTGAAGGTAAAGTCACGAGTGCAATTTCGGTTGCTGCCACGGCACTTGAGATGCAGGACGCTTTGCAAGCTTTGACAAGCTTATACTCGATCAAAGTCACGCGCACATGGCGTTCACAGACCATGAACACGGCGATTTGGTCGGTTACGTTTGCGTACCTCAGAGGTGAAGAAATGGTCGGGGCTGGAGATATTTTTCGTATTACCGTCTCGGATATGTCGACATTGGTCGGTACCGCAGCGACTGTGCGTGTGGCCAACAAGATCATCGGCTCAGATCCATTCCAATACACAATCACAGGTCTCACTCCGGGTACGCGGTATTATATGCACGCCATGGCCTACAATGCTCAAGGATTTGGATCAGCAACATCACCAATGTCGACAGCAGTGACATGTGGCCAGCCAGATCCGCCCAAGTCGGTCGTCGCGTCGGTCGTCGATGGTACGACATTGGCTGTGAGTTGGACCGCAAGTGAGACGACGCTTGGGTGTCCTGTCGACCAATACAAAGTCGAGTGGTACCGGACGGAAGGGGTGCGCGAAGAACAGACAATTACAACATCGGCGAACAAAGGGTTGCCCGAAATCCAGCGACTCGTGAACTTTGCTGACTCGCAGAGTCTCGGTGGCTTTTTCAAACTAGGATTTGCCAACGAAGTGACCGAAAACATTGCATGGAATGCCCCCGCCGTTGGACTCAACTCGATCAAGTCACGGCTAGAACGACTGTCCAGTATTGGTACTGTGGATGTATCGAGACAGCCATCAACGCGTGTGATTGGTGGTTTGATCATGAAAGGCACCGGCGCCACACTCACGATTGATGCCACGTCACCCACTGCAATTGCGAATGCTGGTTTGTCGGTTGGTGATTCTATCTGGGTGCTTGGGAACCAATATACTGTTGGTACAATGACTGGAACGACCATTGCGATCACACCAGCACTCACTACCGATATCTCGGTACCTGTCTTCAAGACAGCATTTGGATACGAGTGGCGGATTACATTTCAAGCTGGTCATGTTGGTCCACAAGCTTTGCTTCGTGTCTCACCAAGCGACAGTTGGGCTGGTAATAACCCTGGAATCTACGTCGAACCAATTCAGCAAGGTTTGCAGCCGATTAGCGGTACATTCCGCGTGTCGTTTGCAAGCGGTGGCTTGTCACACATTACGCAGCCATTACCATATAACGTGTCGGCTGATGACATGAAGGAAGCAATTGAAAACCTCGTGACCGTTGGCCTCGTGAATGTGACAAGATCCTCGAATGGTTTTGGTTTCAATTGGCTCGTGACGTTTGTAAGTGACGTCAAGAGTGACTTGTCTCTATTTGGTGTGGACAGCACTGAGCTTCATGGTCCCAGCGTTCGTATCTCCGCGGCGATCACCAATATGGGTGTACAACCTGACTTTTACTGTGAAGTGAATCAAGTCCCTGGCCCTGTTGCAATTGTGACTCTACCAGCACCTACAAAGTATGTCATCGGTGGATTACAAACTGGCCAAAAGTATGCTATTCGGGTACGTGCACACAGTTCAGACGGCTACGGTGGTGCTGGATACATTTCTCCATCGTATCAAATTCCACGGACAACTCCGTCTGCTCCATCGTCAGTAAAATTGCTTGTCATGTCGAGTCGACAACTCAAAGTGCGTTGGAACGCACCATTGAGTGACGGCGGCTCGACGATTACGTCGTACCGTATCCAATGGGACACGACCAACGTGTTTGGTAACGTTGATTCGCCAACGTACGACATGAAGGCCGAGTTGCAGGTGTTGCCAACCGACACCAGTCCGTTCTTTTACAATATTGCACTCACGACCGTCGGAACGTATTATGCACGAGTCATTGCGGTCAACGACCAAGGCAAAGGTGTCCCAGCGGTCTCAGATCCGGTGTCGGCCATGTCAGTCGATCGTACACCAGGCCAACCGGAGAATGTTGTGGCCACGGTTCTCTCAAGTTATGCAATCCTCGTGCAATGGGATCCGTCATCGTCTCAAAAGCCATACTATGGTGGTGATGGCGGTCTGCCGATCACGCAGTACATGATCGAATGGGACACTTCCAGCGCGTTTGATTCGCCGGCGTCGTTTGGACTCGTCGATGGCGCTACACGATCGTTTATTATCGGTGGAAATGACCCGGTCACGGGTGTACGATCCAATATTCTTGTACCCAACACGATGTATAGCATGCGTGTGACTGCGTTTAACGCTAAGGGTGCTGGGACGCCACAACCAACGACGCCGGCTCAGGTGCTCGCAACCAACCAGGTCCCTACGGTCCCACGCAACTTGCAATTGGCGGTGATTCCGGCGACATCAATCAAAGCCACTTGGGATAACCCATTGTATGATGGTGGCTTGAGCCTCAAGAGTTATCAAGTCCAATGGGATGAACTCAATGATTTCTCCAGTGGACAGAGCTCCAGTGCCACAATCCCCATCGTACGGGAGATGCAGTCGGTGACCGTGAGTACGGATGTGGTAAATGAAGAACAGTTTGTTGATGCAACGGTCGAAGTGATCAATGAAGTACAAGTCGTCCGTACGATTTTTACTGGTGCCGATGAAATTCAAGTCGTTCAGACCACAAACGACCCTGTGGTGGATGAAGTGCAGACCGTAACGACCTCAGCGACGGATCGCGATGAAGTTCAAGAGCTGCGTGTTGATAGTGACGATATCAATGAGATTCAGGCCGTACGCACAACCGTACCCGAAGTCTTTGAAGTCCACACCATTCAAATCGGTGTGACCCGCAACCCGGAAGTTCAAACGATTGCATTGACAATTCCAGGAACCGACTCAACCAAGATAGGTGGGTGGCTGTCGCTGACATTTGATAATACGATCTGTACGCACTGCACACTCGCGCGAGGGTTACGTCGTGCAACTGGTCTCATCTCGGCACTTACGGCTGCAACGACCACGGCTGGCGCCCAAGTGATCGCCGATGGGTTGAATGCTCTTGATAACATCTCAGGTGGTGTCACGGTGTCGTTAGCGACAACTGGTACAACCACTACGACGTATACGTTTACAATCACGTTTGTGGGAGATGGTGTCACAGGCAACGTCCCTTTGCTCGTGGTCGAGCAGTCGATCACGTACAACACCATATCTGTTGCCAATCTTCCGACCATTGCGACAGAAGTCACGCCGGGTGCGGAGGTAGTATTCGATCCCGCCTCTGTGTTTACGGTTACCTCTACGTGCGAGTCCTACTCGGATCCCTATGCCATCACGACGTTTAGTGCACCATGTACACCACCTCCAGCAGCACTACTCTGTGCGTCATGTGTCACGGCGTTTGATGGCTCGACATTTACGCTTGCAGCGGGTACGACACTAACAGGGACAATCGCAATTGGTAATCGCTTAATTGCGGGGATTTGTGTGTTTGAAGTTGGTGCAACACCCACGGCGACGTCGATTCCTGTATTGGCCAACGATGTGGGTGGTTTATGTAGTCCATTCACGGGTCAAACATTCCCACTGAACCGTGCGACAACGCAAGTGGCCTCGATTCCCGTGAAGACGGATGCGACCACGATCAGTGCGGGATCAGTTGCGGAAAACTTGCTCAATGCCATGCCATTGAATGACTCGGTCGTCGTTACCCAAACGCAGTTGATCACTACAACCTTTGTTGGCTCCCAATATACTGTGACGTTCCGCAAACGTTCGGGTATGATACCGTTATTATTGTGCGACCCCACAACAATCCTCGTCACATCCAGTACAAGTGTGTGTACCGTTTCACGAACAACTATCGGCAGCATGATCACTGGCTCATTTACACTATCACTCTCCAAAGAATCGGATAGTACTGTCGTGGTGACGACACCTGTGATTCCATGGGATGTCACGGAAGTTGGTCTCAAAGCCATTCTGGAAAGTGTCGTTGACAATGGAGAATTGGTCTTTGGTACTGTGACTGTTCGACGGACCGTGTTTTCGCCGACGGGGAATAAATGGTCGGGTGGGTTTACGTGGCAAATCGAATTTACGAGTCGTGGATGGTCAATTCCCAAGATGACGAGAACCAGTTCCCTCACGAATCCAGCAAGTGCATTACCAGCGTCTGCTCCAACGATTACGATTGAAGACGGTACCACTCCCATGACACCCTTTGCTGGCTCACGCAAAGGCAATATGATCGTAGGGACCATCACCCTCGCGTATGGTGGCGTTCAGGCACCGCCTCTGACGATTGGAACAGATACAGACATCTCGCAGTTGCATACGACGATTGTTGACGCCAAGCTTCAGACATTTATCACCACGAATCTTGGCACGGTGATTCCAAGTATTGCAATTACACGATCACCAGCAACACAAGCACGTGGGTTTACGTGGACTATCACGTTTTCGGATCCTGCCAACGGTGGGGACGTTCCCATGCTCGACATTCCGGTCACATCGTTGGCTGTAAATGTGCGTGCGAAAATGTTTGAGACCGTCAAAGGAAATCAACTTGGTGGAACGTTCCAACTTCAGTTTAATCAAGAAACTACGGGTCCGATTTTGTTCTCGGCCGACAAGTTGGCAGTACAAGCACAGCTCAATAACCTTGCATCGATCAAACCATCCAGTGTGATTGTTGATCGTGTCGGTCCAGCGATTAGTCCAACAAATCAAGTGCTCAGTTATACGTGGCTCATTACATTTCGCTCGTCTGTGTGGATTGATCCTACTGCCGATCATACGAATGGTATTGTTGGGAACTGGAAAGGAGCACGAGCGAAATGGGACGATGTATGGCCGGAGACAGGGTATTCGAAAGCATGGGGACGGCAAGTGGGACCCATGGGTTCCAAGGGATTCATGATTACGTGTATTAAAGACGGTCTCACAACCACTGCCAACGACAATAGTCAAGACTGTCAAACGACGGTGCAAACCCCAGGTGTGGGTCCGCTCAAAGGCACGTTCACGCTCACACTTGATACGACCAACTCGGTGTTCATTGCCAAGAAACTATCCGTCACGAGTGTCGCGATTGCACACAATGCCTGGGGCTCGCGAGTCGAAAGTGGTGCAACTGGCACGTCTGTCGAAGAAATTCTTGAACAAATGACCAATATTGGGGATGTCGCCGTGACCCGAAGTCTGGTGAATACGCAAACGGGTGGCTACACGTGGACCATTACGTTCTTGCGCGATGCAATCGGGTGTGATCAAGAAGAACCCAATACTGACGGCAATCGATTGTGCAATTCTCCTGGGGATGTCCCAGCGTTGACACAAGATGCCACAGGACTATCAGGATCAACCCCGCAAGTGACAGTCTGTGAAAAGACACTCAATAATTGCTTTACGAACGTCGTCCAGAATGGTCTCATTTTACGTGGTGACTTTACCACGTTCAAAGTGACCAATGATCCAGGTTTTGAGCAACGGTATCAGCTCAAGACAGCCTGTCCCAATGCTGCAGGAGGTTTATGTGGCTCCATCACCGTCTTTGATGTCCCAGCCGGCAGTGAAGGCTTGGCGACGCACATGGTGATTGGTGATCGTTTTACACTCAGCACGTATTCAACCTGTGTGTTCAAAGTCACCGCCGTGACCACGACACTGACCACAACGCAGATCTCGGTCTTGCCGCTCGCGTGCGGGACCATGCCAAACACGGTTGCCAATACAGCGATGAGTGTGTACATGCTCTTACCATGGAATGCGGACCAGAATTTGGTCAAACGTGTCCTCGAATCGGCTTCAGATCAAACCAACGAAGTGGGGGTCTGGGCTGGTGGTCGTAAAGTCAATGTTGTACGTACAATCCATGGCAAATATGGTGAAGTGTCGTGGCAAGTGCAGTTTGTTTCCAACCCGACGTTCACACCACCTGGAGCAGGGAATATTCCTCCTATTACGGCAGTGCTGGTGCCCACACCAACGGCACTTTTTGACATTACCGTCACGCAAGTTACGCCTGGTTCGGTGGGCTTGAGTGGATACTTTACAATTGATTTTCGATCCACGATTGGACCACGACAAATTGCGTATGATGAAAGTGAAGAACGTCTGCAGCGCAAACTGAATGAAATGAACACGATTGGTCGTGTCATTGTCAAGAAGTTTCGATATCCATCGATTGATACAGGGTGTACCGACTCGAGTTGTTCGGGTGGATGGGACGATCAATCCGTGGACAATCCGGGGACACGTGGTGGGTACCGATGGCGTATTCGATTTATGAAAGTCACGGGGGAGTATGGCGGACTCACGTTCCCTTCGGGTAGTGGCAATGTCAATCCCTTGTCAGTAATGCTTGGAACATTGGTGGGGAACGAACAATCGATTGATGTGACGACGAATCTCCCTGGTTCCAATCCCATTCTTGGTGGATTCATCTTGAACACGAGCACCAAAGCAACGCCTGTCTTGCCGTACTCGTCGTCGGCCGATTCAATCAAGCAAGGCATTGAATCCATGAATCTCTTTGGGGAAGTTGATGTGACACAAAACTATTTACTGACACAGAAGATTCCAAACGCTATCGCCACGATTTCAAAAGATGCAATCACCGCATCGATCCAAGGTGTCGATGATATTCGACAGTATCTTGCTCCGGGTGATTTTGTGCGATTTGGTCCCACGACGGCAAACAATCTTGTCGGTACGAACGGTGATAGTCCCTTCTCCGGTGTCTTGGCGACGTCCATGGTTAGTGTGGAGGCTTTGTCGCCGATTGTACAGGCTGATCCCGTCGCACGACGGTTGCAGTACCCTGGCATGAATGTACGAATCGATGGACTTCAGTACTCTATCAAACGATCCGGTGCTGAAATCCAAACGCTAACAACCTCAATCCCGGCGGCCTCGGCGACACCCCTTGTGGCGTATTTCAAACTCTCGTTCCGTCGCAATGGTGCCACACAGACCTCGGCGGCATGTCTCAAGTACAATGAAGATTTTAGCACCATACAGAACGATTTACTTGCGCAATTGCAAGCAATAAATCCTGCGGCCGTCGACGGAGATATCAAGGTCACACGACAAGGACCTGTGAGCTCTACGGTCGGTGGGGTGGCACAGACGGGGTACGTATACTCGATCTACTTTGTCGGAGATTCGGTGGCGGGGAACGTGGCGGTACTCGGCGTGAGTACTACCGGCTGCACGGCGTTGACTGGTGCGACTTCGACGGTCGCAGTCGTCACTCACGGCGGAACAATTGGTCGGCAACGTATCTCGCTTGCAACCGATGCAGGACAGGTTCTTGATACCACTGGGTACTTCAAGCTCTCATACGGTGGTGCAACAACTGGGTGTCTCGCGTGGGGTCTTCAGGCCAGTGACTTGGAGACCGCACTCGAAACTACGCTTGCAACTGGTGACGTATTGGTCGCTCGGCGTGGCAGCGGCATTTCGGTCACAGAGATTCAACGGCTTCGATTGACCTCAAATTCTCAGGTCACGTCCCCCGTCACTGGACTTTTCCAACTGGCGCTGACAGTTGATGGTCAAACGTCGTGGACAACAACTTGTCTTGCCTACGGGGTCTCTGCCGAGGACATGCAAGTCGCGCTGAATCAGCTCAGCAATCTTAATGTCATCGGAGCCCCACACATCAATGTAACGCGGGATGGTGATGGTACGTCAGCATGGGGCTACGGGTACGAGTACACGATCACATTTCAAGGTCCAATCACGGGTGGATATAGTGCGGTAATGGGGAACATGCGTCAGCTGAAAGCATTCAACATTGGCACGGGACCATGTGCGCCAGTGGTGGGTGGGGTGCCAGCACTCATCCTCGAGACCGTGCGTGATGGCAGTGCTGGGTTCATGTACGACATTTTCTTTTTGGCGTCGACGACAGCGTACACACCAGCGATCACGATGAGTACAGCGGCGTGTGCGGCCACTGGATGGACACACATTGGCGGTAGTGTGCGCAAGGCATCGATCGAAGTCGTGGACAATGGCGGCAGCTCCGAAGTCCAGACACTCGTGATCACGGATACCGTCGCAATTGCACCGACATCCTCTTACAAACTATCGTTTGGTGGGGTTACCAATGCCAATTGCATCTTGTTTGGGGATTTACCGTCGGTCTTGGCAACGCAACTCAACGGCCTGAGTACAATTGGTGCCTCTGGTGTCCAAGTCTCCCGAGATCAGGATCCCATTATGGCACCAAATGGCTACATCTACAAGATCACATTTGTTAGTGACCTTACGACCGGGAATGTACCACTGATAGGCGTCGTTCGCAACGATCAGGCCTGTACGGCGTTTGCTGGGACGACACAAACGATTGTGACCGAAGATCGGGCAGGTGGTTTTGCCCCGGGATCGTTTGTACTCACGTCTCTATACAATGGCGAGCGACCCAATCAGCAGCATGTGGCGTACAGTGTCGGTCAGATCTTCAAGGTCATGAACGAGCAAATTGAAATTCAAACCATCACGATTTTGAATCCTCTCAACGACATTGCAGCGGGGGCAACGTATCAACTCGTCCTCAACAGTATCACGACGACCGCGATTCCATGGGACGCCAGTGAATCGGTCCTGGAGAGCAAACTTGCGGTCGGAACACTTCATGCTGGTGATATTGTGGTGACACGACGTCTCGATGCGGCTGCGGCACCGAATGGATTTGTCTACACGCTCTACTTTAGTGGGGCTTCGGTCATGGGGAACACCGCACAAGTCACAGTGGCCACAGGATCGGCGACCAATTTCAATGGTGGCAGCATTGTGGTTGCGACGACGGCCAACGGTGTGAACGGCATCGCACCGTTCCTGTTCAACTCGATCCCACTGGCGTTGGCAACCGACGGGTCCACCGCTGCGTCGTTCCTTCCGGTTGATGCCTCACTGAACGTGTACAAAGTCAATGGTTTCTTCTGGACCATCAAATTCAAATCCACACTCGGAAATGTCCCCATGCTTGGGTCCCAGACCTCGGCGTTGACTGGCAAATTGACGATTATCGATGATTTTGTTCCCGGCTCGTCTTCGAATTCGTACGTTATGGCCAATCTTTTACCTGGGATTCCCTATTTCGTTCGTGTCGCTGCGTCCACCGATGCTGGGATCGGAGCGTTCACCGATGTCGCTACGGCGACACCAAGTGGTCTTGCAACACCAGTACAGAACCCTGCAGCCGGGTACGCACTTTATGTCCAAGAGGTTCAAGAAATACGACTCGCAGCGACGCACATTAGTGAGATTCAATCGATTGCGACCTCAGCAGCGAAAATGGCCGAAGTCCAGACACTCAGAACATATGCGGCGGCCGACACGTGCTTTAGTAATACCTGTATTCAAGGCCGGATTGCGTTCCGTGTACCAACGATCCAGACAATCACAGTCTCGGCCCTCGCCCCAATCACGGCTGGTAGCTTTGCCATTCGATTCATTCGTAAAGTAGGGAACGGGAATGGACAGTTTACGCCGTTTGGGACGACGTACACGACGGTGCCGATCGCGTGGAACGCCCAAGCCACTGAAGTTCTCACGGCACTGGCTGCGTTGGATGCTGTTGACGCCGCGGATTTGATTGTCACCCGTGATGGGGATGCTTCGGCCGATTTTGGATATGGCTATATCTTTTCGATTACGTTCATTGGCAACAATGTGGTTGGTGAGACCGAGTTGATGACCATCAGTGACAAGAGCAATACGTGTACGGCATGTACGGCATTTGTAACGACCGGAAATGCCGCGTATTCGATCACAGTGGGTATTAATTCCGGTCAGGCCATGGGGACCGATACAGCCGTGCAAGAAGTGATTGTCAAGGCCGACAAACCACTTTTTGCGGGGACGTATAAACTCATCTTCAACAATTTAGGTGTGTCGGTTCAATCGGCCTGTATCAATTTCAATGCCGCCGGTCGTGGATCGGGGGATCTTCGTGCCATGGAAACCATTCTCTTGCAAATGAGCAATATTGACAAGGTCTACGTCCTGCAGACAACCGATCCTGTCCGTGCACCAAACGGATTTGTATACACCATTTTCTTTTATGGCAATGGGGTCTCAGGGGCTATGAATCAATTGACCTTTGCCCAGTGTGTGCCGTTCCAGACGCAAGAAAACAATGCACTCACAACCAATGGTGTGAACGGTGCCGTGGTGATCTCAACAGTGAACCCAGGTGGCTTTGCTGTCGGAAATACGTTTGGTGCTGCGGCTACGGCGACGAGTGATCAGCTGCAAACCAGTCTCGATCGGCTTCCTATCTATGGGGATGTGATTGTCACGCGATCGCTTGTGGATCAACAAGGTGGTTTTATCTGGACCGTGGCATTTACAGACTCCCAAGGGAATTTGCCACAGTTTATCTGTGCTGTCGACACGACATTTGCCAACGCCGCCGGGACTTACTGCGAGTCCTCGACCCTCACCGATGGAAATGAGTTGACAGGAACGTTTGTCATTGATTCGTCCGTACCGGTTCCGTTTGATGCGAGTGCGACGACTGTCAAGAGTGCACTCGAAGCCATGGCATGGGTCGGAACAGTACAAGTTATACGATCCGGACCAACCGCACAAAAGGGGTACACGTGGACGATTACATTTCTGGATTACATGGGTGACGTACCGACGCTCCCGGTGACGAGTTCACTTGTTGGTACGGCGAGTACGATTACCGTGACGGAGATTCGCAAAGGCAATAGCATTGGTGGGACCTTTACGTTACAGTATTTGAGTTCGACGACCGATCCAATCGCATGGAACGCTGCAGCTACGGCCACCGATTCGGGCGGCGACGGCTCGTCGATGCAGGAGAAGCTTGACACACTTAGTGTCATCGGGGCGTTGCAAGTCACGCGCTCGACTGTGGATCAAGATGGTGGATACACATGGCTTGTGACGTTTCTTGACAACAATGTCAATCCGGGTGATGTCCCATTGCTTCAAAGCAATGCAAGTTTGCTCACGGGTGTCGGGGTTGTGGCTGCAACACGGGAGATTGTCAAAGGATCCAATGCCGTTGGTGATCAGCTATGGCTCTCGTTCGATCCACCTGTGACGGATAATGGCAACCCTATCACCAAGTACGTTGTACGATGGGATACATCGGCGACGTTTACGGCGAGCCCGGGTGAGTTTGCTATCACCGAACCCGAGAAACTGTATCTTGTACAGCGAATCCAGACGAGCGCCACGAGTCTTGCATGGTCTCAAATCAAACCAGCGCTGGTGAACGAAGTGCAGACGATTACAATCGCTGCTGGAGCAGCCGTCGGTGCGGTGTTTCAGTTGGCATTCCGTGGGGTTCAATCGACGGTGCTTACGGTGGGGACAAACACAGCAGCGGATCTACTGGCTGCCTTGTCGGCACTCTCCTCCATTGGTACGATCACCGTCTCTCCAACGACCGGGACAATCGTCGCTGGGTCTCAGTTTGTCGTCACGTTTACAAGCAAACCAGGCAACTTACCAAATCTCGAATCCAGCGATGGCACCGTTGCAACGGTCGTCGAAACCACTGCGGGTGTGACCAACTATCGGAAGGAAGTCGTGGTGTTCCAGTGCACAGGCACCGCTGGCTCGGTCGTCTTCACCTACGGTACGGCGACGCAGAACGTGGCGTTCGACGCGACGCTTGCCATTGCAACCACACAGTTGCACACACTGTTCGGTGTTGACCCAGGGAGTATCCGCGTCCTGAGTACACAGGCTGTATTGTGTGCTGCGGCCGCCCCCGCCGATATTACAATCGTGTTTGATCGCGTGTATGGGGATATTGTGCTCAACATTGCTGGTTCGGCTGGCGGACCAACGATTGTGGTCTCCCCCAAAGCCTGTATCAATGGCGTCTACAACAATATTGTCGCCAAGATGAGTGGAACGTTCCAGGTCGGATACCAAGGCGAGTTTACACGATCTCTCAATGCAGAATCCTCAGATTTGGATGTACGATACGCACTAGAAGATCTCTCCACGATTCAAACGGTTGCAGTGGATCGGGAACCATCATATCAACCTTTACCGGGCAAGCTCGATGTCGTGAATGGCGAAATCTTTGTGACATGCTCAACCGGTGAAGTCTGTGATTTTAAGCGTGGGAGCCATGGCCTTCCTGGCCACATGCTGCGTCTTCGTGGTCAGTGGTATACTATTCTTCCCGGCAAGACGTCCCAAGACGATTTGGGATCAACGCGTTTGTACTTGGGTGATCTTAATGGTCGGGAAAGTGGGTACTTGGGGGATACGCAGAACGGTGTCACTGCCTACGAGTGGACCAAAGGGTACATTTGGTCAGTGTACATGCTCCGCCTGAACGTACCACTGACGTACTTGCGAGCCAAGATTCCTCGTTTGTATCCTGCTGACTCGAGTGTTCAAATCTTTGGTAGTTCGTGCTCCAAATGCTATTACGTGCCGACACAAACCACCAAGAAACTCGTGATGGGCCAACCCTACTTTATCGATGTGACTGCATTTAATGACAATGGTCAAGGCCAGCGACTTGCTAATGGTCCGATTCAAGCAACGCCAAGTCAAGTCCCAAATGCGCCGTCAAATGTCGATTTAGCTGTGGTTTCGGGAATGCAACTGGAAGTGTTTTTCTCCCCACCGGCGTTGGCATCGATGAACGTGAATCCGAATTTCAACAATGACATTTCGTCGTATATTGTGCAATGGGACGTCGTCAACACCTTCAAACATGGACTGCCGATCTGTACAGCATGTGCTGTGTCGCTGACGGCGAATGTTCTGATGGTGTCGCAGTCACTGAGTACCATGATGCCACTCGGGACACAATTCACGATTGCCAGTGATCAGTGTGTGCTCACCGTCCTGGCGATTGCACCTACTCGGATTGATGTAAATCTCAATGGCTGTACGAATTTTAACAATCGTGCTTACCCCATGTACTATTACACATATCCGCCAGCCGTACTCTCGGGGTTACAAATTCAAGGCTCTCCACCATTCCGGTATTTGATCTCGGGGTTGGTCGTGGCGACCAAGTACTATGTCCGCGTCGCAGCCGTCAATTCGGTGCCAATCCAACAAATTGCACTCAATGGGAATCCACCCACCAATCGCAGATGGAGCTTTCCACTGGCAGCTACGACAAAAGACACGGTACCCGATCCACCGATCAGTGTGTTTTTGTATCCATTCTCTGGAACGACACTTGAAGTACAGATCCAACCACCAACACGAGATGGTCAAGGACTTGGAGGCAATGCAATCACGTTCTATTGGATTGATGTTGATACAGTCTCGACCTTTGACTCGGCTACGAAAACTGCACCTGTTGAAGTCGATACCTCCACGACGGCGATTCCAGTGCTCTATCCAGGTGGACCCCGTCGATACTATCTCCAGAATCTCCAAACTGGTGTCAAATACTTTGTTCAAGTCAAAGCCAAGAACACGATTGGATATTCACGCGCGACATTGGCACCGAATCCATTGGCTCCGACGCGAAATCCGGACGGTCCTGTGAACGTGAAAGTCTCGACAGTGACGTTGTCCCCCACACCCATCGATGCAGCGACGGTGACGTGGCAACCGCCCATCACGAACGGTGGCCTCCCGATCACAAGCTACCGCATTGAATGGTGGGGAGCGGATGCGCGTTCGGAGATTCAAGTGATCGAAATCAAATGGACAACGCCACCCACGACGGCACCGTTTCAACTCGCATTTGGTGGTGGTGCCACAGGCGACATGCCGTTTGATGTGACACCCGAGAATGTACGGAGTGCATTGATGAATATTATCGTCGGTGGTGTTCAAGTCATCCAAAACGTAGAGGTCTCCCGTTCGACGGTCAACATTGCACAAGGATATCAGTGGCGTGTGACGTTCTTGGGTGCATTGAACGCTGGGAATCAGCCGTTGATTCAGTTTGCGTTTGGGACGATTATTGGCGGTACCAATGTTGTTGGTCGCGTGTTTGAAGCCCAATCGGGTATTGCGGTTCCTCAACTGTCGTTCCCGGGGAAACGAGAGGTGCAAGTGCTCATGACGTCGTCTACGTCGGCTGTCGGTGGATATTTCCGATTGAGTTATCGTGGGTCTGCATGGTCCAACTACCTCTCGGCGACCATTGCTGCGGCTGATCTCAAGCTCGCACTCGAAGCCTTACCGACAGTTGGGAAAGTCACAGTCACTTTGCAAGGTCCATCACTGAATGGTCTTGTATGGACGATTACATTCGAGTCGGCAGTGGGGAATTTACCAAGTTTGATTGTTGATGGCTCAAAACTTACACCGGCTGGCGCGTTTATTGGTGTCAAAGATGGTGATAATTCGGTCACCAAAGTTGGCAAATTGTGTGTCCCTGGTGAAGATATTTGCCCAGGTACATGGGGATCGTATACGACGGGGATTGCGGCCCTGGCATCGGTCGGGGAGGCAGCGGTCCAGTACAATTTCTACGAGACGATCGATGCCACCGCTTTGACATATCGAATCACAGGTTTGCAAACAGGAAAGACGTATTACGTTGCGGTCACGGCCAAGAATGCGCTTGGACTTGGTGTCCGCGTCAAATCAGCACCCACGACCATCATCCCACCGGTCCAAGTGCCATCGTTACCGACACAAGTCATAGTCGACGTGAACCCGGGCGTCGCAACGCAGCTCACAGCAACGTGGGCCGCACCAGCGTCGACCGGTGGCAGCGATGTGCGTATGTATCGCGTCGAGTACGATCCGTCGCCGCTCTTCCGAAACGGCGGCTTTGAAAACTTTTGGTGTCCAACCGCTCCAACGTATGCTGTGTGGCGCATTCAGTCGTTCCGCAATGGCGCCACGGGCAAACCAATCGGCAATGGGTTCTTTACAATGGCACTCACGCGACAAAATGTGGTGCTCAAGACGGAACCAATTCCATGGAACGCTGTGGCCATGGCCAGTAGTGAAGTTGGCGACCCAGCGCCTGCCAAATCCAAAGTCTTTTGTACCCAGTGCGCAGCCTGTACGGATAGCTGTCCAACCCAGTCGACCTATCCATTCCAACGTCGTGAGTTGTCGGGGTCCATGGAGTCGAAACTTGAGTATTTGTCAACCATCAATAGTGTTCAAATCGTTCGGTCCACGGCAGGTACGGACGGTGGATACACTTGGACAATCACATTCCAAGACGTGGGCGATGATTTTACATTGGCACTCGATACAAATGCGCTCACATGTGACGATAACAATTGCATCGGTGCGACCTACGGCATTACACCAACGAAACTCACACCAGGAGTCAACAATCCGGTCTGTACCGGTACCAAAGTCATTCCAACCACAGGGGCACTCAACAAAGGTCAGCTCTATTACGTCCGTGTCTTTGCCTTCAACCAAGTAGGTTTTAGTCTCCCTGCAATCGCACCCAATCCGCAAAAACCCATGGTTGTCCCCGGTCCACCAACGGGTGTCACGCTTCAAGTCTTGTCGGTCTCGGATCTCAAAGTTCTCTTCAGTCCACCAGACGACAATGGTGGGGATACCGTCGTCGAGTACGTTGTTGAATGGGCCACTGACAATGCCTTCACGACGGTCCAGAGTGGTTCGGTTGTCTTGCTTGCGGGTGGCGCACCGTACTATCGTGTCATGTCGAATCTCGTCAAGGGCACGTTTTACTTTGTCCGTGTCAAAGCTCGAAATTCTCAAGGGTTTGGTCCCTACCAAATCTCATCACCTATGTCATTGAATCCGTACACCACTCCCAGCGCGCCCACCAAAGTCACGATGGGTGTCACGTCGCTCACCATGCTTACGGTCCAATGGAATGTCCCGGACGACAATGGAGGGGATACCATTTCCGGATACATTGTTCAATGGGATATCTCGGCTGGTTTTGATTCGATTGGAGCCGATGCCACCAAAGCCAAGATTATAGATGTTACCCAGCGATCGTATACGATCACGTTGTTGACACCAGGAACCGTCTACTACGTTCAGGTCTTTGCCATTAACTCGGGAGGTCCGGGGACCCCACAGACGACAACGCCTGCGTCGCTTACGCCTATCAACACTCGTCCTGGCAAGCCTCACTCCCTCCAAGCTGCACCGACTGCCAACACGGGGGAATTACTGGTCACGTGGCAAACACCACGGATCCCTGCCCATGGCATTCCATGCTCCGGGACTTTGTTGGTCCCGTTGTCTTGTCCGATCTATGCCGATTTGGATGTGGTATATGGTGGTTCAGCATTGGATAGTTACTTGGTTCAATGGTCCGACACAGCTGATTTCACTGGTTCGAATCTTCAAACAGTAGTCACCACATCGGCTTTGCTCCAAGGATTGGATTCCGGAAAACTCTATTTTGTGCGAGTGCTCACGCAAAATGCCGAACGACAAAAATCCGATTTTTGTGCACGTGCCAATGCCAATGGGTACTTGTGTCCGGATAATTTGGTTTTGTTGGATGGTACCATTGTCACGGGTTCCTTTGTCTCGGCGACACCCAAGTAGATATCGTGTTAATATACTCTTCCTACATTTTGGCGCCATGGGAGCTCCTGAGTTTTGTGGCGAGGGCGCGAGATGGATACATATTCATCCAATCATCGATTTTTAGAATGCTTTTTACCCAATGAGAGAGGAGAACGCATGGGACCCGACAAGAATGCGACCGACGTTGGGGTCAGTTGGCAAGATGAAGCGACGATCGACGGCACCAGCAGCGCCTGAACTCGAGCCCATAGACGAGCCTACGCCATCGGCGGAAGCAGAGGCGACTGGTGACACCATGATGAATGATGTGGCGCCACGCGGTGGTCGTGTCACGAACGCACGGGCATTGTATTTTGCACGTGGCGAAGCACCACCAGCATCGGCGAGTGTAGCAGCGCGACGTCGTCGTGGTGGTACAGCGACACCATCATCTACCACTGGAGAAGAAACCAAAGAATCCTGGCCAGGATACTTTGAAACTGCACGGGCACTGGGGGAACAACGACAAGCCGCCCAAGCGGCCCGTCAAGAAGAACTGGAACGTGCCGCAGCGGGAAAGACCGACACCGAAGACGATGGTGAGAAAGTTGTGTGGATCCCACGCAAGAAACCACGTAAAGTAATTCGTACACAAGATCGGATGGTGCCGAGATTACAGGAATTGGCATTGCACTGCATTGCCCGCCACATCAATGTCATGCCCACGCTCGAATATGTCGATGCGACAACGCGGCATCGTGTTGCGCAGTCGGTCGTCAAGCTTCGTCTGATGAAACCGGAAGGTTTGTAAGCATGGATTCGATACTCTTGGTAGTTAAAAGACCTCACGTACGTGTGTGCTAGTGCTTCCGCTCTTTGTGTTTCCAGGGGTGACAGAAATTGATATCTCCGATTGTTCCGGGATCGACGAAGCATCGTTGATCAGTGCGTTGCAACAATGTGCTGCCGAAGGCTTGACACTAACGATTTTACGGCTTGGTCTTTGTGGTCGATGCATCTCGGATGGGGTGATCATGGAATTGGGGTACGTTGACCGGCGACGAATGGATACGCATTGATTTTGACACTTGCAATGACAGGGAATCCCTTTGTTCGGTCGAGTTGTTGGCGCTCAATGGGTGTTATCGTGTGTCGGATGCGGGCATTGAAGCACTCGTACGACGTTGTGCTCCATCGTTACGAGAGTTTGAATTATCGTGCAACCAACGCATTACATCGACATCAATTCAATACTTTGGTGAGCTCCAACATCTTCACGCACTTTCCTTGTCCGAATGCCCCCAGCTTGATGACAAGGCTCTTCAACCACTTTTGGGGATGCAAAAGCTACGACGTCTTGAGCTAAATCAAATGGAGCGAATCAGTGATGTGTTTGTGGGCGAGCTCACGAGCAAATTACCTGATTTGGAAGAGTTGTCGCTTGCACGATGTTCGCAGTTGACCGACGTTGGGGCTCGTGCTGCCCTCGAAAACTGTCGCAACCTTCGTGTCATTGATCTCTCGGATCTCACCGAAATCACGGATGCGTGCTTTGAACCGGTACGTGCCCAGGACGTGTGGAATGGAGGAAATGATGGGCTGACGTTATGGAATGAACACAGATTCAAGGCACTAGTCATTCGTTGCGTGTGGTCGTAATCCGACGATGCCTCGGGTTGACTGACGATGCGATTGAGTATCTGGCAACCGGGGCCAGTTCCTTGGAACGTTTGGAAATGTCGAGTGTTGCGGTGCGTACTCGGTCGCGATGGTTGAAAGAACGCCATACTGACCGTTGCTGTAGGAAGTGACGGATGCGGCAATCATGTCACTGCAAAAGTATTGCGCAGAGAGCCTCGTAGCGCTCGATATCTCCTTTTGTCGCAACATCACGGAAGACTGTCTTGGGATTTTCACTGACCAAGCCGAGAATCTCGAGTCACTGGTACTGTGGGGATGCACCCAGATTACCGCGCGCTTCTTGACCTGTCATTCACGAGATGAGCTCATCATCACTGGTCATCCATTGCTTACGGGACTTACCATCAAGTATTAGCGCCAATGCACTTCCTTCCTTGTTACGATGTTTGAATTATTACTGTTTGCATCGCTTGATCTCCATGGATGTAGCCAGGCTTGGCCGATGTGATGGAACTGAACTCGGGATCTGCAACGTTGGTACCCATGCGAAAAAGACGTTGTGTTGTTGGTGTTGAACATACCACATTCAAGTTGTTTTTTCTGGTTCTCGGCAGCACCACACACCATATTCACGATATTCGCATTCAACCGACCCTGAACTCGAGAGACATGCATAGCTTGAGCTTTCTGCGAGCAGCGATGCGATGAGACGTCCATTTAACACAGCTGGAATGTCGCTGGAGCGTGCAACGAAAAACTTTCGTCACTTGCATAACCAAGAAGGTCTCATTCGTCCATAAGCTTCGGCATGCTTCGCTTGGTAGACGATCGCCAGCCCATGCTCCGAAGTCGCACAAGTTGGAACGTGGTTCCACCTGATGAGAGACATGTCACCACCAGCTCTACTGCTCATCTCGTCTCAGAGCATCAGTGTCGAAGATGCGGTTGACGAGGGGAAGATATTCTTCTTGCTGAACCCCTTCTCATTCATGGACGCGGCGCTGGCTTGGGACGTGTACTGTCGGGCCAATCGTCTGAGAGTTGAGACCCCTTCCCATACTGATGCCTCCACAGCAATAACATTATCCCCCACTGCTGGTACAAGCTTGTGTCTCCGTACGCGACAAGTTGGGACAGTCAAGGTGTTGACGTGTTCTGCCAATACTTTTGCTGCGATTACCGCAGCCCCGTCGCTGTTAAATTGCCGCACCGGGTCTCAGCTTCTTGACTCTCGCGCTTCGTTTCATGATCCTGGTCAAGAGTGTGTTTCGTTGGTTGGGCTCGATTTGAGAGGTTCCTAAAGAAAGTCGTCGCCCTTCATTTACAATAGTTGTGAGCTTGAGCGATTGGACACAAGCCAGACTCTTCGACAGCAATGGACCGACGGGTCACTCCCTACCAACGAAAGAAGAAGTGAGTGATGGATGAGATGGAGCTATTGACGATCGAGAGATACTGACTTTCCATTCCATAGGGCGACACCAAAATCAGTCTCGCATAGTCTTGGGTGTACAATTTGGACACCGGACGAGGTATGCTGGAAACTCATTGTCGCTGAACGGACGAGCATCTGATGCGCTCTCTTTAGGACGAAGTACTGCGTCGTGCAGTGTTCAAGCACGGTGGCAAGAAGTGGAAGACGATTGCCACGTTCTTTCAGCAGAAGACACCAAGTCAATGCAACCAGCGGTGGAACGAACTTCAAAATCACGGATCGGCCGTCAAAAAGCCTTGGTGTCCGAACGAAGACATGCGCATGATCGAACTTGTGAAGACGCACGGTGCAGGCAAGTGGGCAGTCATTGCTTCGTATCTGCCTGGGAGGAATGGCAAGCAATGCCGTGAACGCTGGCATAACCAACTTAATCCTGCCATCAAGAAAGGTCCGTGGACCACGGAAGAAGACGAAATCATCATGGAGATGCAATCGAAGTACGGGAATCGGTGGGCAAAGATCACAGAGAAGTTACCGGGCCGGACAGACAATGCTGTCAAAAATCATTGGCACTCGTCTATGAAGGCGAAGCTGAAGCGTTCCTCTGGCTTCATTTCCTCACAATGCATCAGCACGAACGAATTAACAGCAAACCATACAGTGGTGAAGGACGAACCGACAGGACACGAGCCATTGTCAGTCCGACCCGAGTTCCCCCATGGCGTTCGAGTCAAGCTGGAACCCGGATCGTCGTCACCGGATTCAGTGGCAATGTGTCCGAGTCAGCTGGATCCAAGACTTCGATGCGACGATGCGCTATTCTTGCTTGATGGCGCCATTGAACCCGACGAGGCTTTGCACAACGTCCTTCCACCGGCAGAGATTTGTAAGAAAATGGATTTCAGTTACGACGACTTGAGCAGTGACGATGCTGGCGCCGACAGTGATGAGGATGATACGTTGAGTGCTGTTTTCGATGGTATTGATCCCGAAGAGCTTGTGCTATCAACTGACCACGACGACAATGCCATTTTGGTGCTGGCAGAGACTGCACATTCCTCGCACGACTCGTTCATTATGGACGACAACGATTCCGACGCGGATGACGACTTTGTGCTCGAACCAAGTCAACACGACACACATCTTCTTCCCTCGTTACCACTCATGGAAGAAAATCCATCGACCGAAATACTGGAAGTGTTGAGTGATGTTTCGGACGATGACATGGATATTTCCGAGTTCAAATCGGTGAGATGCGAACCTGATGAAACGGTCGTGTCGCTGCCGACGGTGGGATTGGGATTTCCGCATTGGTATGCGTCGGTACCGAGTCCATCCACACTGCAAATGTCGAGTCCGCCAAGCCCAATGGAACAGCAGATGACGCCTCCACCGGTGCCAATGTCCACAATCTACAACCCATTTCATTCGGTACTTGTACCGATGGAACCATTGCGCTGTACTTGGGGGAACGAACACGGTGTACAATCGGAAGAAATCGACGTGGTCGAGCCACGGGTCGTATGGGACTGATTACAAGTCGATTTGTGACTGAATGGTGTAGTGTTTGAAGGTGTAATTGCGTACGTAGATAAACTAATGGTTTTAGTATGTGTTGCAAGTGTTGATGATGGGGAATTCGATCTCAATCGTATGTACAGCGCCATGACGATCATCATGTTGCCCTTTTGTCTTGAATGTGAAAGAATAGTGTGAACATGGACGTGCATTTGATTACCGGACGGTCTTCTATTCAGCATCTTACAGTGCGTACTAGAGTGATGGTCTTGTTATCTCACCACCAAGAGCTCATTAGTGCATTGACTCGCAAACGATGATTGATCGCAAGTTTCAACGTCCATTGCATCTCTTTTCGTGGGTGGCGTGTGGCGCCATGACCATTAAACTCGTCTTTTTCACGGAATACAATACCAAACGACCAGGACCGCATGTGTTTACGGATGTACGTTCCGCTCAAACCACATTAACATCTTCAAAATGCTCAGCTCTTCTATGGATCTGATAGGTGCAAGCGTACGCTGACAAGAAAGTGGACGAGTTTTTTGGTGTGCAAAACATTCGTGCCAAGGCTGAAACGAGTGAGCAGTCGAAACCAACCGATGACGCCTCGGCGTGATAATCGATTGTAGAGCAATATCAACACATACATGTATATTTCTCGCTCTACAAAACAATCCTATGGAGTATAGGTCGAAATTATTTCGTGTCTACTGCGACGGGGCATCACCAGATGACGAAGGTGGCTCTAGGTCGGCTGGTGCAGACGATGTCGAGCCGGGTGCAGGCTTGAACACAGCAAACTGCGGACGTGGTGGTGGCCGTCGGGACCCGGGGTTGGATCGCTGGCCATACATGGTGCGGGCTGGTGGTGGTGCCATCATCGCGGCCAATGGATCCTTCTTCATGAGCGACACATGTGCACGTGCTGGTGGTGGCGCCATCAACGCCGCCAACGGATCGTCTGATGCAGCACCACCAGCCATGGAACCTGGAGCCGAGTGTGTACCGGGAGGACCAGGTGGGCCACCAGTGCTAGAGCCCGGTGTACTTCCAGGCATCGGACCTGTTGGAGGTGCACTAGGCATGGGTGGTTCGTCCGCTTGAGTTTCTCCAGGGAAGACCCATCGCTTCTTCTCTTCATCAAAGTATGCATCCATGTGTTCTCCAAGCTTGGCAACCTTGGCATCTGGATTCATCTTGGCCGTAATGAACGTCGTCAAACCTGACAACCAACCCGACGACGAGCGACTCGGCGGTGGCGTCTTGGATCGACCACCCTTCTTGGGAGCTTCCTTGGCCTTGGGACTTGCCTTCCCCTTGTCACTACCTGGAGCATCACCACTGCGTGCTCGAGGGCTGCGCGGAGGACTCTTCGTTTTGGGGGCCTCAGCGGCTGGAGCTGGCGGTTCGTTCCCATAGCCGCTGTTCCCTGCCGATCCAGACAAATCCAGCGATGGTTTCTGGAACAGTGGAGCCTGGACAGGTGGCGGTGCCGAACTGTTCGAAGTCGCTGGGAAACTTTGTGGTTGTGATGACGGTTGGCTTGGTGCCTCGTAGGCATTTCCCCCAGATGGTGGAGCATCAAAGCCATGTCGACCACTTCCCGAAGTCGGCGCGCCAAAGTCTGATACTGGATAATGTGGTGGAGCAGAGATTCGTCCCGATGACATTTGACGAGGAACATTGAACGCTGCAGGAACAGTGGGGACTGGAGCTTGTGGTGGTGCTGGGACTGCTGGCGTTGGCGGGATCGATTGACTGGCACTTGTGCTCCCATAGGATGACGGTTGTGCGGCGTAAATACCACCATCGCGGCCACTTCCCGGGGCAGCTGATGGTACCATCGTTGGGGCCATTTGGGACGAGTAACCAATCGCAGCACCACTTGGGTACTCGGGCTGAGTAGGCATATTGTTGTTTGATCGTGGAGCACCTGGGAACAGCGAGCCATTCGCACTTCGCGGTGGGCCAGCCTGTTGGGGTGCGTCACTGCCTTCTACAACGCGGTTCACGATCTTACCCATAATGCTGAGTGCACTTCCAAGGCCCCACTTGCCCTGCTTCGCACTTGCTGCAGCTGCAACCGAATCGGCACGGTCTTGACCCAAATGCTGTCGCAGTCGATCGTCGAGCACAATGAGTTGGTTCTGCATACCCTCGAGATACATCGATGTTCCCGGTTTCATGGTTGCTGTGATTGCTCGAATCACATTCAACATCGAGTTGACATATTTGAACGCTGTCTCAAGCTTGCCGTGGTCAGCAAGGATCATAGCGTAGATCAATTTGTAGCCCTGGAAAGGGATCATGTTGGTCGCCTGTGGGTTGATCTTCTTTTGAATCCATTCGTAGATCTCCGTACGCTGCACGGCCGATGGAGAGACATAGCAGCGAGCTTCCTCCGGTGATCGATGGTCAGCACCGAGTAGAGCGATTTTCGAGTTTGGAGACGGTGCTTCAACCGTGTTGCCAGCGAGAAGATAACACACATGCGCTGCCTCGACAGCGTTTGCTTCTTTCCAGAGTCGATCACCCAATTCAACGAGAATCTGATAAGAAATCCATTAGCAACCAGATTCAAAGTGGCCATACAGAACAGGGTAAAACTTACCTTGTTTGTGTCGGCCGTTCGGTTGGCCAAGAGCATCTGCACATGAACAACCCACGTAGACAAGATAGCCGAGTGGTTTTCGTTCTTGCCATGTTGCATCAGTTTCTGTGGTTCGTGAACACTTCGTTCTTGTTGGTCAGCAAACGACAGGTACAATGCACGGCACGGATCACCAGGTGCATAGTGGCTAGTAAAGTATGCAAACAAGACTCGCTTGTACTCGTCCTTGTCCGTGAACGATGCAATGAGCATCGCTTCAGGCCACATTTGAGCGTGGATCGCGACATCAACGGCCGCCTTACGATCGCCGAGGAGCAACAGCTCACGAATCCGACTCGCATTGCGATGGGTCGCATCCGAGTGCTACATACCGGTTGATTAGAGATGAAAACGAGATAATTCAAGAACGAGCTTCCTTACAGTGGGGTATTGAACAGGCTTTGGTGCTGGGAAATGAGAAGGATGGTTCCTACAGCAGTACAACAGTCAGTACCCAACTTGCCTCGCATAATGGGGTGCACTTGTCTTACCTTCGGCGACGCTGATCACTTTCCTTGAGGAGAGAAACCAGCTGGACCTCCGGAGAAGTCGGCTCGCTCGGATTCGCATTCGCGTCCGAGCGCAGTCTGCCATTACACTTGATAAGAACTCGTAGCACACCAAACAATAATCGCTCATCTTCTTCTTGATGAGTAGCTCCGGCTGTCGAATTCATCTTCTCCTCGACGTATTGCCTACACAAACGTGGAATTAGGCTCGAGATTAGCTGTTGAGGCACAGGTGGCTACATACAAAATGGTTTCTTCCGCAACATTTTCGTTGAGAGGACCAGGAAACTTGTCAAGCTCTTCGAATTGATTGTCTCGAGGATGAACTTGATCCATGCGGTAAATACCAATAGGTCCCTTACGAAGTTCACCTTGATGCACAGACTCGTACTGCATCGATCTGGAAGCAAAGCAGAATAGGATTAGACGTTGATGTGAATCATCATCCAAACTGAAATACTCACTGTGGTGTTCGTGGGCTGCTTCGGGTAGCAAACGAAGCGCTGTTCAAGCGAAGCTTTTGCTTCGGGAACATTGTCACTACGTTGCCACCAAAACCGAACGATGAAAGACATGACGGAACAACCATATTTGGGTCCTTGTGCTTGTTGCTAGTGAAGACCTTGGCACCACGTGCGACGTTTGCATGCGTTGCCTTCATTTCGTACGTCGTACCATAGTCAGGTGCGTGGTGCGGAGTAGCATATTGGTTGTACGGAGCCTGTGTTGCCTGAGGTGATGGGTCTATCATTGGCGTCTTAGGACTCGCGCTTGTGTGGAGTGCTGCTGGGTGATACGGTGTCTCCTGGTGTGGGTAATGGTGCCCACCATGCATGTCGTTGTGTGGAGCCGTTTCTGTCGGAGCGGGATGCTGGAACGTAGAAACCGACTGTGCAGGCGCAAACTGTGTTGCTGTGGGTGAGCGAACGTGCTGATGCGTCGACGAGCCGAGGTTGGCATGCTTCCCGTGAGTTTCTGCATGGGCATTGTGCGAATAATCGTTGCTCGACGCGAACTCGTTGGTATGTGCAGCATATGCGAGATGACTCTCCTGGTTTTGCGCGTACGCGTGATGCGCCCCGTGTTGCTGCGAGTACGCTGTCGAATCGTATTCAGGATAACCTGGTGTAGCCGACTCTTTTGGAGGTTGTGCGTAAATACCACCCGATTGATGGTAGTGTGATGGACCATTCGAGAAGAATCCCGACGTGTCGTTACCTGTTGTGGCTCCGAATGCACCGCTTGCGTCCTGACCACCAAAAAATGCTGCAGAGTCGGATTGGTAGGAGGAATCAGTGCTTTGGTTGAATGGGTTTGCGCCATTCGTTGCATCCCCGCCAAAGTCAAGTCCCTCACCACCTTCCTGAGGCGATTGCTCTTGAAACTGTCCCGAGATATCAGGCTGTTCACCACTTTCAAAGCCATAGTTCGACGTCTGCTCGTCGTTATAGCCGAACGACTGCGACGTCTCGCCAAAATCGGGTTGCGGTTCATTCGGTAGCACCTTTTCCTCAAATTCTGGAGGAGCATTTTCAAAACCAACACTGGGCTTGATCGGAGGAGCAGATGTCGCATGAGCGGATGGCTCACTGACAGGAGGAGCATTCACAACGGCTTCATCGGAGAATGGAGCGGTGGGCGCGTGCGAATCGACTGGAGGAAGATTAGAGTTCTGGCCAGAGAAACTGTCGGCATCACCACCAGCACCAAAACTGGAGTCACCGAAACTAGAACCACCAAAACCCGAATCATCAAAACCAGAGTCGCCAAAACCTGGATGCCCATGATCGAAGGCAGACAATGCAGATTCCTCGACACTGGGCACGTTCGTATCCTCTGTCGGCACCTTCGGTGGTACTTGGGTTTCAAACTCGGCGGACACTGGTGGGCCATGCGACCAATCCTGAGCGTAGCTTGGATCTGACGACGTGTCGTTGGCTTCAAACGATGTTGCAGTCGATTCGACCATAGTATCTTTAGTTTCCGTGCTGTTGGCGTGGTAGTTCTGAGACGGATACCCGAAATCTTGCGATGACGATGCTTCATCTGACCCAGATGGATGAACTGATTCTTGTGCCGAGTACGCATTGTATTCCGACCCAGTCTGCCAACTGTCGTTGTGCTGGTAACCTTCACCTTCGTAGTATTCGGCATTCTGTTGCTGTTGGTGGTACTGATTGGTGGAGTTAGATCCGAACATATCATCAGGAGAAGTGGACGTTGAAGATGCTCCAAAAAAGTTCTCAGCGCTGACGGTGTTGTCTGCGCTAGAACCATAGTTCCCGTAATCACCTTGGCTGTTGAATGCGTTCTGTGCGGATGCTCCAAACGCATCAGCAGCCGTTTGTTGTGGTTGAGAATCGTACTGATAGCCTCCGTCAAATCCATTCGCCTCAGACTGACCAGACTGTCCACCGAATGCCTCGTTTGCTGAGTGGTACGATGAGTCGTATACGTACGCGTGTGATTCGAAACCGTGCGATTGGTTGGAACCACCAAATGCTTCGTTTGCAGATGGATACGCGGAACTATCGTGTCCGTAGTCGGTAGGCGCAGAGTCGTACGCATAGCTGTTAGATGTGGCGTGGCTGTCGCCGAAGAAGCTCGAAGCTGATGCTGACGTTGGCTATACACAAGAATAGTCAGTATGATGTTCAAGAACTCCACCATTGCGATACTAATTACCTGCTCAAATCCACCAAACGAAGCTGCAGCTGGCGCATCTGCAAAAAGTCCACCAGCATCAGCGATCGGTGTCTCGTCATAAGCCGGCGCCTGATGCTGAGGTGGAGCAAAAGAGGATGAAGTTCCGAACGGAGTACCCTTCGCCGGCGATGATCCAAACAATGAGTCGGCACTTGGCAGAGCCTCATCATTTGGTTTGACTGCGTCGAAACCCTGAGGCTCGGTCGGAGAATAGTCAAAGCTCGTTGCTGGTACGGTCGGGAAACTCGATCCACTCGAGGCGAATGGATTGGCGTCGTCCTCTTCTGTCGTAGCACTTTGAAATGGTGTCGATGTATCCATTGCCGTTGTGTCCACCGGTGGAGGTGGTGTTTCGCTCTGATAGTTTGTCGCAAAAGGCGTTGTATCCTCCATCGATGGGGAGCTCGGAAACAAGTTTTCAGTATCGGAGTGATCAAACTCGAGGTCGCTTGCCGTTGGCAAATCTTGAGAAGATGACACTCCATATGTCGCTGGTGTGCTTGACCGAGAGTGCAGTGGCGACGGTGACGGTTGCGGTGGAGGAACTCCGCCCGCGAACATCGAGTTATCCGAGTGACCAAACGGAGAATGTGACTGCTCTTCGAAAATAGCTGATGCCTCATGAGCCTCGTGGTTGTACTCGTTCATATAGCTGCCGTCGAAGTGATGTTGATGACCATGCTCACCATACTCGTAGGCTTCATCTCCGTGATCAAAACCAGTACTCGCAACTTCATTCTCGAACACGGCACTTCGAGTCGATGAAACATCAAATTCCGATGCCCCACCACCACCACCAACGGTACTTGACAGGTCAGAACGGTGATCGTACGTTCCATTGTCTTCGTTCGAGCCCTGCCCGTCAGAGCTAGACGGCGGCTCCGTAAGGAACGCCGTGCTACGTGCACTCGAAGATCCAAAAACACTACGGGTCTCAGACGCATAGTCGCCATCCGAGTACGTTCCATCGCTCACATGATCCGATCCACCAAACGTCGCACCGGCAGAAGACGCTTCCGCAAACGATGCAACCGAACCAGCCTCCGCTTCAGATGGAGTTCGATGATGATCGTGGTGGTAGTGACCATACGTGAGTTCTGCTGCAGCAAATGAAGAGGTGCCGAAAGTAACCTCTCCTTTGCTCGCGGAAACACTTGTTGGGGGTGACGGCGATGGCCCAAAATCTTCGAGTGGAGCAGCAACCTTGTCTTGTGGTTCCCAGCTAACTTGGCGCTGAATGGTCTCGGACGATGGCTCTTCGCGTACACCATTGCCAAGTTGGACGCTGGAGAACCCGAATTCCGAGTTGACAGTCTCGGTCGTCCCATCAAAGTGATGAGACTCATTTCCAAACGTTTCTTGGTTCGAGCCAACATGATGCTCCACATGCTCAATCTTCTCATACTCGTGATGGACGACATCCTCGTGCTTCACCTCAGCATTTTCCGTTTGGCTCTCGTACGTACGTTCCATACTTTCACCGTAGCCGTAGTAGCCAGCAGAGTGTTCTGTCGCTACGTGTGACTCCACATGCGAGTACGGGGTATGCACTTCAGATTCAATGTGCGAGAACTGCACACGTTCGTCCGACTCAACACGTGAATAATCCTGTGCTTCAGATACAACATGTGACGACTGAACATGTTCTTCTGACTCAACATGCGAATATTGCGTAGAGGCGTCTGTATCCACTGCTGACTGGACAACCGACTGCGTTGACTCAGTCGAAAAGACGTCACGATGCTCTGCTTCGAATGCTTCCGCAGCTTCAGGCACAGTAGCGACATCAGGATCGGGACTCGCGTCTGGCTCAGCACCCTCCGAGATCGATTCGCGTGCGTATTCCGCCTGTGCAGTGGTTACAATAGGGACATCGTCCATCACTTCACTCAATCGAAGCTGTTCGCCCCAATCTCCTTCTTCTTCTTCCCACTCATCTGTCTCCGGCACAGCTGCCGTCGCTGTGTCGACGGTCTCACATTCTTGATAGCTCAACGTGGTTGTTTCGACGCCTGGCTGTGACGGGATCACCTCAATTGGCTGTGTCTCTTCTTGACGAAGAGTTTCCGTCTCCAACGACAGCGTATCAACAGTCGGTAGCGACATCTCTTCATAAACTGGTTTCGATTCCAGCGACAACGCACCAACATCGGGCAATGGCGCCTCTACGAGAGGCGCGGCCGGTTGTTCTTCATCACTAAACAACACATCATCGCTCTCATCTCCCCAGAAATCACCTGCCGGACCTGATGGTGACAAAACCGCTCCTAGGTCCGCCGATGCTTGTGATAATGGCGGCGCAGGGATGGCTGTTGTAGCTGGGATTGGTGCACTCGTCACTGGCGCGGTCGCTCCATTCACTTCTGAAGTCGTTGTCGTTCCCCACGTATCATCGTTCCATGCGCTTGTATCCGCTGAAGCTTCAGTCGCTTCATCAATTTCAAAATCATCACCCCAGCCCGATGCAGTGCTCGTCACAACGTTCATGTCCACCACCGACGGCACTGCTTCTTTCGCAGGCGACGGTGCAGGAACCGCTGGTACTGGTGTTGTTGCAGGAGGTGGAGCCGCTGTCGTGACAGGGGCACTCGGTGTCTCGTCCCCCCAATCCAAATCCAAATCCAACTCATCGTCGTCCTCAAATTGCTTGCTTGTGGTTGTTGGGGCAGCTGTCTTCTCTAGAGCAGACGCTGGAGAGAGGATATTGGATGGTGAATCCACGCCCCAACCATCGTCTACATCCGAATCGTCCATCGAGAAGAGTTGTTGGGCCGGTTGGGACGTGACCACCGGCATGGAGCTCCCTGACGACGACCGCGGTGGCTGGTCGTTCGCGAGCGACGCAAACAAATCACTGGCGGCCGAGGTTTTCGGTGCGGACGTAGCAGCAGCCGTTGTGGTCGTTGGTTTTTGTCGCAATCGCGACGCAGGTGTCTCCGCACTTGACGGGCGCGTGGTCGTGGGCTTTGTCGTCGTGCGACCAAACGCCGGCGACGAAAACGTTGTTGTGCGTGCCGTTGACAACGTCGTGGTGCGACTAGTGGAAGTGGTCGACACACCAAACGGTGTACGCGGCGTTGACGAGCCAAATCCAAAGCGTGAATTCCCCGGTTGGGCACGAAATGTCGACGATGTCGACGACGCTGTTGGCGGCGCCGTTAGACGCGACCGCCGATGCGACGCCTGATCGTCAGCCATTTAGACTCAGATCACCACCACAAGACTATCGTTCGTCAAATGCCGTCGGAGTGATTGAAAACCCCTTTAGTGATGCGTGACGGCCGCGTGGCTCCTCAACTGTTTATTGCGGGCCGACTCGGCGTTATCGCTCCCTGCGACCATCCAACCGGTATGGTACCGGTTTCAGGAAATGGCTTCAACTATGTCCTCAGATCGGAGGATCGGAGGAGAATCAGAGATATTTTTTACAAAGTTGTGTAATTACGCGTATCCTGCATTCCGTTGGATGTTTTCACAAAACACGGTAGGTATAATGAGAAGATTTGCCTTTGCGGTATGGAAACGAAGAACGGCACAGACGAAGAGCTCATCAGTGCGGCGCACGCTGCTGTGACGAGAGCGTCCATTTCCTGCACACGCGCGATTCTCTTGTCAACCCACTTGGCCCAAAGTGAAGTGATTCCACGATGCCCGTCGAAGTTCAGCGCAAATTGACGGTGTTGGGATATCCTGGTGTGGGGAAATCGTCGTTGACGACGTGCTTTGTCGAGAATCGTTTTGTTGAAAACTATGATCCAACGATTGAGAATACGTTTCACAAGACCATTCGTTTCCGGAATGCGCATTTTATCACGGATATTGTCGATACGGCTGGCATGGTACGTTGAGAAAAATGGTGTATTGATGGATGAATTCCTGAGGTTTCTTTGGTACGATAGGATGAGTATTCGAATTTTTCACAAGCAGCGTCTGTGGGGGTTCATGGCTACGTCCTGGTCTATTCGATTGGTTCACGTACATCCTTTGAAAAGCTCAAATTGATCAATGAGAAGCTTCTCAATATGCTCGGCTCCAAACCACCACGCGTGTTGGTTGCTAGTATGTCGGATCTCGACAAGAGCAGGTATATGATGCATAATCGACAATGGTGACGACACGGGTGCTTATCTGTGGATATGATGATAGACAAGTGTCGGTGGAAGAAGGTCAATTGTTGGCACGTGAGTGGGAATGTCCGTTTGTGGAGTGTTCGGCCAAAGATAATGAAAACATCAGTACGTATCTCCAACTTTGAGTGGCGCGAAGGAGACTCATTGGGACTGTATGATGATAGATGAAGTGTTTACATATTTGATCAAGGAAATTGAGCGCGATACCGGTCTTCTCGATGTTACGAGTGAACCTGGTTGCACAATACTGTAAGCAACGATGTCGACCAACAGCGTCCTGCGGCTTGACAGAATTTGCATGTATATCGGACAATCCACTCGTGATAGTAGGAGATTTTCAGCATATGTAGACGAACATCCACTTGCGTTGGTTGATATTGTCTCAAGATGTGCAGGTTTTACAAGTTCCGTATACACGCACCAACCTGATTGGCGCATTTTGTGTTCCTCCGTGAAAAAAAGCGCGCGAATCACGATCGGGTTTCGCGCGCTTTTCCGGGAGGATGATGCGGGGTGTTAGTTCCCTATTATACGCCACGTGATGGCAGAGCCAACGCCCACCACACATCCACGCGTCATGCTAAGTGAGCAACACGCATGGGACATTGCGACGACGGTGAGCACACCGATTCGTGGGCACGTACAATTGGCATTGGCCGAAGCACCTGACCATTTCAACGGTGGTATGTTCGAATGGCTCGAAATCTGTGTCCCACCAGTGCATTCCTTTTCCCATCCAGCGATCCGTCGGTCCCTTGCATGGGTCGATCAAGCACGAGAAGCTTGTGTTGTGTGGTATTTACTGTCCTGTTGCCATGGGTTTGGTGGCAACGAGAACGATGCGTTCTGGAAACGATTGATTGACGAGATGGCGCATGATGCCACTCGAGCAACGACATATACCTCAGGAAGCGCGACGGCACCTAGCGACAGGTACGAATTCTTTCCCAGTTGGTGTGTTCCCTCGGCATTTCCACGGTTTCGCCTTGTGCTTCCAACGTCAAATTGGTTTGAAGAGAGTGAAGAGGAAGAGGAGGAAGACGATAACGACATCTTTGGATTTGGGATGTTGGCTCGACTATATGACGGCGATGATGACGTTGGAAGTGGCGATGCTGAAGAGACTGATAGCAATGAGGAAGGAGTTGAAAGTGGCGAAGACGACCTCGAGGACAGTGATCCCAACGATGGTGACGATGGAGAAGAAGCTGACGACGACGATCTTGATGAAGACGATGATGAGGCTGTGGATGAGGAGATGGAAGAAGATGACGAAGAACATATCAGTGAAGAAGAGGAGGAAGAAAGCGATGAAGAGTGTGATTCAGGGGCTGATTGGGTCTATAGTATCCTTTAGGCCTTCACGGGGATAGGCGAGATCCGTGCCAGCAGTTCCCGATTGCGACGATTTGTGAGCATTTTACTCCCCCATGTCGATGAGACACGATTCTTTGGGCGCGCGATGGACATTGGTGTACGACTGGGTGCATTTTTTCCTCTCTATCGATTCACGGAGCACTTGAGCTACTCAAGACGGACGTGACCAACTACAACAAGGATACCGTGTTGCGTCGTCGGTCGTCACTTTTGGCGGGGCAAATTCGATTCCCTGTAGTCAACTTCAAAGAAGTGGCCATGGATTTCTCCGAATCGATTCAGTGTGATCAACAGCTCCAAGAGATCACCGAGATCATCGAGTCGTACAACGTCAATATCCCAATCGTGGATATTTACCTAACACCACGAAGTTTGCGTGAAGAAACCTTGTCCAACTTCCTGCACGCTCTGAATCGGTCAAACTCCAAAGACCAGGGCCAAGTCCAAGCATTGGTGGTCGCAATGGGCGGTGCATCCACGTGTCAGCTAGAGATTCTCTTCTCCTCCATGACCATCACCGATCTAAGCAACCTCCGTTTGCGTTCGCATCGTGAAGGTCGTAATGAATCGATGGAGTACCCATGGATGGGCATGGCTCGCGTACGCTGCATTTCATCCGTGGATCATATTCGGGAGATGGAGCTGCCTCGATATTGCAAGCTTGGACGTATCGGAAGCGACGGCTACGTCCTTGCGAAGCCACCTCACAGCTCACACCGTATTGTATCGGATTTTGTATGGTGAAGAGGACGATACTGTCCCAGAGGAAGACCCAGCAGATCCAATATGCATGTGGCACGCATTTGTTCACGCGCGAGATGGTACTCGATGTTATCAAAACCGATCACTACGAGGAACGACTGTGGGTGGCTCATGCGACGGTATCGTGCTCACTGCGATTACCAAGTACGCTGCAAACAAGCTGGAACATCTTCCCAACGTCGTGTGTGTGGTTGTGGCCAACTATGGTCATGGCTGGATTGCGAAGAAACGTATCACCAAATTATCACATCAATTTGCTGGTGACACCCCTGTGCAAGGATTGCGTATTGGTTATCCTCGTGCCAATCCATCGATGACACTGTCATCGATCCTTCCCCTTGTCGAGTTTGTGAGCTCGCTTGACTTGCTGGAATGGGGAAAACTGAGCTCGGAGCGCTTACTTGCAGTCTTACGTACATGTCGAATCTTGAAGGAGCTTCAAGTACAACATGGGGTGATTTGTTCCATGAGTGGAGTACTCAACTTGTCCATGACAACGATCTTCAAGAGCTCGAGCTCGAGACACTCTCAATTGTCTGTTATGATCGATTTGGTGGATTTCAAGCGCCATCAAAGGTGACATGGAGATGGTGCCTTGAACGTCTCTCATACTTGCATGTGAAAACCATCGGCCCGAACAAGAATCTCCGATCCAATCGTTTGCTGAACCTCCAAGCGTGCTAATTGTGCATCCTTGCGGTCTTTCTATCGTCAGCCAACTCTTGTCAGTCGTGTGATCCCATCCTCGTCATCGTATGGCTACCATACCTTGCCCTTGTACTCGGTCGGTTGCAACGTCTGGACGTTCTTGTCTTGCACTGCTCGACGGCATGGCTTGCGTTGTTGTTTGGCAACTTGGGTATCCATCAAACCAAACCTGTACATCCATACAACCCACATCAGCCAGACCTCAAGCACACACCTCCGAATAAACGTACAAAAAATTGCCTTCGGGGACGGACCGAAAGCACCGACCAGCATGGAGTCCAAGCGTGTTCCAATCAAATGCACTCGTTCTGTCTGTGCAGCACTTGGCACGGCTCTGTTCAATGAGATCGGATCGATTAAACTTGGTGAAATCACTCGAACCTAGTGAGTTCGATTGCTTGATCGTAAACCCTACGAGTTCTTCAAGGTTGAGAGCATCTAAATTGGCTTCACGTGGGTAACAAACATCCTCATAAAGACTATCCAAGTCATCCGTCATCTCGTTAAACTTGTTGGAATGGAGATTCGTGAGTTCCGTGGCATTTTCCTGCATTTCTTGATAGAGTTGACGTTCCTTGGCCCGCACTTGACGTCGGTCTTCGATGGTTAAATTCGATTTGTGAAGAAGTTCACATGTGTGTCCATTGGTAGTGAACATAGGAGGTTCTTGTGGTGGAGGGACACTCTTCCGCAAGCGGCGGGTCATGATATCGTCAAGAGGTTCTCACCGTTGTGCTTTTCAAATGAGAGGTTGAAGTTGAGGACCATCACTCTTTCAGCGAGTAATAGTCCCTCCGTTGAGGTACTAATACTAGATGTTCAGTACGATTATGTTAAGAACTTGTGGTGGTTGCTAACTGCACCACCGACATCTCGGATCGGAATCCGGATAATTTGGAACAGCAAATTGTATGGCATCCGGATACAGAGACGCTTTGTGGTAGTGGTGTTGGGCCACACGCTCCCTTCTGAGCTCCTCGGAATCAATTCGATCGCCACCAGGTGCGTGTACTGCGTCGCGCTTTCCTCGCGTCTCTCGCGTCACGCAGCATGTTCCCATGGTCTCCATATGCGACTGATGGCGGACGCTATGCGATGCAGAGGACGTGTGGTGTACGGCGCGCCTACAGATACTGACGTTCTGTCTAGTTTCCAGAAACAATGATCCGTAAGGTGACCTTCGAGTTGGGCCGCGCCGTGCGGGAGACCGGTCAGGCACTTGACCGTCTTGGTCTGCGTGTGCTGGGCCAGAACGCCGAACGATGTAGGTTTGATGACGATACGAACTCCTTTAGAAAAGACTGGGTGACTTATCGTTTGTGTCGATGTAGTCTCGCGCCACCGTCAGGTTATGAACCTCTACGACAAGCAGCCGCAGATTGCGCACGATGTCTGGGTTGCACCAAATGCTACGGTGATTGGTGATGTTGAGATCTGTAACGACGCATCGATTTGGTACAATGTCGTCATTCGTGGGGATTTGAACCAAGTGCGTATTGGTAACCGCACGAATGTTCAGGATCGCTCGATCATCCACACGGCCAGCACTTCGAACCCTGGTCTTGCCCCTGGCGCATCGATTGGTAATGATGTGACCATTGGCCATGGCTGCACGCTCTACTCGTGCACGGTCGAGAACAATGTGCTCATTGGGATGGGCTCGATCATCCTCGATGGTGCACTCGTCGAATCCAACTCGATGATTGCTGCTGGTAGTGTCGTGCCTCCAGGCCGCCGTATCCCCGCGGGTCAACTCTGGGCGGGTAACCCAGCCAAGTACATTCGTGACCTCTCGGAAGATGAGATCAAGGATATGACCAAGCAGGCTGCTGATTACACGGCCATTGCCCGCACCCACAGTGATGAATTCCTGCCATACGGTACGGCGTACCTTGATGCCGAACGTGTCAAGGCGCAGGGCGGCAAGTTGTAAGCAAGGAAAGAAGAATTTCCAGTACTCTTGACCGTCGTGCAACACCATGGGATGGGAAACGATCTCTCACAGCAAGCAGTCCTTAGATCAACGCCAGGAGATATATCGTCCATGTCGTGGTGGGTTGGATGGTGTCGCTAATAAAGAAAAGTAACAAAACCCATGCAAATGGCTTCAATAATTTCCACTTTCAGGTCCAAACGCACCGAACGACGTGTTCATGTGCATCGTTTTGTGCTCTAGATCTGCCACTCCATTCAGTGACCCTGGAGAGGTTGAACGCTTGGCGTAACATAGGAATACGTCTATTGAGGGACAACAGCAACTCCACAAACGTATCGTTACGATGGTGATTGATATGCCTATGAGATTCAATCAAGGCCTTAGTCGTCGTCTTCGGTTGGTATCCTCCGCTGTTTCTTCTTCTTTTGCGCGACTCCCGAATCTTCACTCTTGACACGTTTCTTGAAACCAACATCACCATCCGCTTCAATCATAATTTCTTCAGCACGTGCTTTCTTGGCACTCGCAGATTCATTCTCAAGATCAATCCCTTTGTAATTGCCTCCCCATGGGTTGAAAGCACCAAGCGCATTATCCCCCTGGGTCGAAAAATCTTCGAGTGTATCCCGACGTTTCTCCTCTTCCATACGTTTGGCTTCTTCGGCTTCCGCTTCAGCCGCTCGTTGGGCCACTGCTTCTTCACTCTCATCAATCTCGTGGACCACGACCGTACTCCATTCACCCATTCCAGTCGTCTCGTCCACTGGTATATGGGCCTCTTCGATGGTCGTAGCTTCACCAATCGCGAGTTTCTCAATTATCCGCTCAGCGTCTTCCATGGACATTCCTTCTGGTAATTTAATCCGCAATCGATCTGACGACAGTCCATGTTCGGTCACGGGCGTAGTGGCATTGGGTGGCATGTACGTGATGGAAAAACGTCGAAAACAAATCTCCGTATTGGGTACTTGGGTCACCACCGCTTTCTCAATCAAGGCATCAAGCCATTCTTCGACGTCTTCAACCCAGATTTGACACGCACTTCCCGTTACAAGCTGTTCTTCATGTCGTTTGCCTTCGAGGTACACGATGCCACGTACAGCATAAATGCCTTTATCATCTTCTTTGGGTGGTTCTTCTTCTTCGTCTTCTTCTATTGGAACTGATCTTGCCCCGTTGTATGCCTGACGCTCACTGGTTGGTGGTGGTCGTGCATGTCTAGGACGTGGCGGTGGTGGAGGTGGCACGCCGGACCCAGCGAGATCCTGTGCGTACTTGGCTTGCGCTGCCTACCGCAATCAACACCGTCAATGTACGATCACGTAAACTCAAACCCTCGTGATGTCACCTACCTTTTCAATTTCTTTCAATTGTTGTTGTAATTCTCGTTCCGCATGAGTTGCATTGGATTTTTCTTTTCGTTTTTGTTTGAGGGCAGCATCAATCATGCTTTTGTGTTTTCCGCCTTGTTCATGATGCCGAATACTCTGTTGAACAACATATGAGTACAACGTTTGGTGTTGAATATCCCCAACAAATGTACGTACATTTTTATCTCCTTGGACCCATACATTGCAATGTTTACAATAATGCTTCTCATTCGACTTCCAATAATCCGCCATTTTTGCTCTGCCCCATTTTGCATGGAGGGGTATAAAATCATACCTCTACTATACGATAATGCATTGTCTACAACGGAGGTTCAATTCAATTTTGAATTGCATGAGGTCAAAGAATACTGTATGAATCTCAATTACAAGACCCCTCTCCTGCTTCTGTCTCTCGGTTGGTTGGCAGGCGAGTGGCTCTCATGATGGTGTTGGTATTGGTACCCAATCCAGTCGTGATTCTTTACAAGACATAACAATGGCTAGCAAGGGTACGTGATTTTTCTCCTCTCCGCTCCGCTCCTCCATCGTCCTCTCCGCTACAGCATTCTCCTCCCCAGCGGAGAGAATTAATGGAGCTCTTCGTTTTCTTCCAGCAGCTCATCAGGATGCTCTGATCCATAGGACGTGGTGGTCTTTCGGGTGCGAAGTACCGTATTACGCTCGGTCTTCCGGTTGGTGCCGTGATGAACTGTGCCGATAACTCGGGTGCCAAGAACCTCTACATTATCGCTGTGTGCGGTATCAAGGGTCGCTTGAACCGTCTTCCAGCCGCCGGTGTTGGTGACATGGTCCTCGCCACTGTCAAGAAGGGTAAGCCGGATCTTCGTAAGAAGGGTACGTACACAGTCATTGGTTTTCTCTGTCGTCTATAGTATACTCAATTGGTCTCGTTCTACAGTCATGCCTGCTGTCGTGATCCGTCAGCGCAAGACGTGGCGCCGTAAGGATGGTGTCTACCTCTACTTTGAGGACAACGCTGGTGTCATTGTCAACCCCAAGGGTGAAATGAAGGGTTCGGCCATCACAGGTCCAGTGGGTAAGGAATGCGCGGACCTTTGGCCACGTATTGCTTCGAACGCTGGCTCCATTGTGTAAATATAAGAAATACCCGATACCCTTGGAATAAAGAATCGCGGTCTTTTTCTTGTCAACCACATCATGCTTTTTTCTTTTTTCCTTTTTTCGCAGCTTTGAGGGCCGCTTCTTCTTCAAGACGCCGACGTTCTTCTTCGTTTTTCATCTCGTCTTTGATATCTTTTTTGAGTTGTTTCAAGACATTGGCACCGTCTTCCAGCAGTGTTGGTGAGACCCCGTCCACGGTCGTGCCAAAATCCTACAAGAACAAGGACATGAGATTCGATGACGCCATTCCCTATGTCTAGTGCGCACCACGGCTGCTTGAATCTGTTGGTTCCGTAGTTCCAAGGCCTGGAGCAACGTGGAGACCTCTGTGCCGTCCTCAAAGCGGTAGGCTTGCACAGTCTCCGTACCAGCCTCGTTCGTCGTCACCAATGGTGTGAAGGGCTGAAGACATGCTTGCAACTGAACTTCGGCATTCAACCGATCACGCAAAACTTGAGCCGACGCCAGAAGTTTGTCGTTGACCCCTACAGTTTCGGATTCACGGACACTAGCTTCCAAGCGGGCAATGTCACGACGATGTTTTTTTGTCCCCAATTCAATCTTGGTACACATGGCTTCACATCCAAACAATGTACATTCGGCTTCAGCACTACGAATGACTTGCACACCAAGCATGAGCATCTCATGACTCACGGCTTCCCGACGGGCATTGAGAAGGGCAGTCTTGAGTGGCTCAATGAGGGACCGTACCCCAATAGGACGCACAACCATGAGTGATTTGATCTCTTCTTGCAAGGCGACATGAGCCACAAGTTGACGGTACGTTTGCTTGGCGCGGAGAATGAGTTCACGGTCCACGGCCTTGAGTTGTGCCGCTTCGATTGACGTGTACAGTGCTTCGGCATCCGTTTGGCTAAGTGTGAGTGTGCGTGTGATCTCATCATTTGTCAATAGCCGTCGTGTGGGCTTGGGTGGGTCAAGATCGGCTGGGGATGCTAGTGGCTCTACACCTTCCATGTCACCACTACCTGTGAGTGCAACGACACCACCGTCCCCCATACGAAATCCAATCGTGTCGGGGTTCAGTGCGTCAACCGTCGATGCATCCGTGGTGTTGTCAGCTGCTCCGACAGCCGTCGCTGTCACCGGTCGACTACTCTCCAACGACCCGTTGGTCTGAGTGGCCGGGCGACTCGTGGTGACAACGTCGGCCGCTGGAGTACTTGCCCGGGCAATAAGCTCGACCGTCGATTGAATGAGCGCAAGCTTGGCATCAAGAATTGTTCGTAAATCCTGCTCGGTTTTGCCCATTTCCGTGGCACACTCTTGACAGTATCGTAATGACCGCACCACTGCCGAGGTCGATGCTGTGCCTGGGCGTAGATAGTCGACTGGTGTCACAATCTCCGTGACCGATGAACACGGCTTGACGTCACAGTAGACATTGTGACAGTGCTGACACAGACTGGGGCGTCGTAGACGATTGAACGTCTCTTTACACCACTCACAGTTAGTTTGGTTCTGAAAATTGTGGAGGAGTTTGCGGCAATTGATATCGGTTGCAAGATCCAATGGACGATTTCCATACCGGTTTCGCTGATCCACAGCTGCTGAATTGGCTAGTAAAATCTCAATCACGTCACGATAACCACCAGAGCATGCAAGGTGGAGGGCACGATTTCCAATCGGATCTACGTCTTCAATTCCATACCCTGCATGCAATAAGACCGTCACGATCTCAGCGTGGCCTTTGTAGCACGCCCAATGCAATGGCGTATTGGAGCCTGGACCCAATAGTTTCTTGGTCGGTGGTGCCATTGCGATTGCGTCACTCGGTTTGTCAATGCTGCTACTACTGCCATTGGCCAAAAGCTGATGGGCATCGAGCTGTTGCATGGATGCTGTCCGATCGACGGAATTCAGACTTGTCGTACTATCTCCACTATTCCCCATCGTTGGCGATAGTGACTGGAGTGAAGATTGCGTAGCATGGGCCGTCGCAAAGCGTTTGGTTGATTTGGTGTACATGCCATCGGCCCCAAGCTCGAGTAAATAACGGACAATCTAGAAATTCACAAAATCACATCAGTCTTTACCATCCCCTTTCATCAAAATACTCCGTACATCGGTCTTGCCAATGTACGCTGCTGCTGCAAGTGGTGTCCATCCTGATTTCGTGACAAATCCAGCGGGGGATCCTTCTGTGACCTGACGTTGAACGGCTTCAAAATCACCATCACGACAGCTCTGGATCAATCGTAATCCCTTATCAACGTCGACGGGTGCAGCACTCTGTTGTGGTAATGGCTCCACACGTAGTGGAATCACATCAACATCCTGTGTCTCCAAATCGTCGTCCACAGGATCCAATCCATCCCCACTATCTTTCTTATCGACGCCCATTTGAGCAATGCGGCTCTTCAAGATTCGTACAACTCCAATAACTAATGTACACAATTTTATACCTGGGAGATGTAGTATTGGAAAATTTAGGAATGGAACCAAGGGTCCATTATTGTGCCAACAGGGAACCACAAACCACCATGGCAAATCAAGCGGCCAAGAAAGCGCAGCGTGCCGCTGGAGATCTCAAGGGTAAACTCCAGAACTGGATTGTACCCATTAATGTACTCTATATTCTCTACCGTCTCGTGTGGCTCTATGCCACCGTGACGCGTTGGACGCTTTTGGGTTACGCATTCCTAGCGGGTATGACCTATTTTTCATTCTCATGGGTCATTGGTGCGGCGGAAGAAGGAGGTTCTAGCGAGTATGTCGACTTATTGATTGTGAACGAAAACGTAGCGACTCATGCATTTGACTACCTAGATACGCGATGGACGTCTTGATCATCACGCTCTTCACGCAGGCAGGATTGTTGATCTCGGATTACTTTTGGTTGACGTTTCTGGTGGTACGTGAAGGTCTTATGGAGAGAAACGATATTGTCTACTTACCATCAATGACTTGTAGATTCCTGGATACTTGTTGTACCTTGGCAGTGGGATGCTCAAGAATTACATCTTTACACCAACCGCTGAAGAACAACAAGTGGATGATCCGGCTGCACAAAAGAAGAAAGAAAAAGCCGAACGCCGTGCAGCTCGACCCAAGTTCAAGGTTGGTCGATAAGCACGACGAGTGTATACACACGAGCGTCTAGACAAGTAGAAAAAGAGGTGGACACGCGTTAAATAGAGTCACTGCTTGGATGTATCAAAACTTCCAAGGTGGTTTGACAGAAAAGAAACGTGGCAAAAAGCGCGCAGGGGGGTCTGTAGAGTGGTTGTGTCCGATTGTGTCGGTAGACACACTTCGTTGAAACTTGGGCGGAGATCGTGCAGGGGTCGTAATCCCTTTTTTCTTGGGAGAAAGTGGATGCGCCATTCGGTACTTGAGACTCTCGACGGTTTGTTTGCTGTATGGTAAACTCGTTGGGGAATCCGGATCTTCGAGTGGATGTCGAGCAATTTCGTAAAGCAGTTCATCAGGTAAGCGGTGCAGGAGCTGATCAACCAAACCAAAGCGAGTGTAAGCCGTGAGAGCGCCTTAGGAGGTTGTGCTAAAGAGGGAAGTACCTGTAGTGCGACAGAAATAAGCTGGTCCGATTGAAGCGGTGGTGCAAAACGTGAGCTCAGGATCTTCATCAGGTCCATATCCCTTTTGATACAGAGAGGTCAGAAAAAAATCTACCGGGAAAGCCAGTGATAGCACTGACTTTGACAGCAACTGGTCTCGTAGCAAAACCGTGTGGGCAACCGCGAGAAGCACAACAAAATGAACCCCAACGGCGAAAAGCTACAGCAAAACAATCCACGTCATCCGCGATCCTGAAGACGTCAATAGCGACCACAGCTCTAGCGTACCACGTCCCAAACCCGAAGAAGTTCTTGCAACGGCGGAACACATGCAAACAGACTCAGGATGAGCGGTAGCGCATAGATTCTTGCCGTAATACCACGGGAGCTCAGGTGACTGTAGAGTTCTGGATCAATCTGGACATAACCACCTCAGTGCTATCGTCCCCATAGATCATACAGCGCCAAACGTACAACTTCAAGACATTGGTCCACTAGAATGCACCCATGTTCTACACCGCGCAACTGTGGTGCCATGTACTTGGGACAATGCTTGAGTAAAAGCTGACAAAAAGCATGATAGGCATCTTCTTCGGGCATCACATAGAGGAGTGGCGCACAAATCACGTTCATGCCTTGAACATAACTACATCCACACAAACACCATCACTACACAACTTGCTACGATGTGCCGACAACGCTACATACCGAAAGTAGTGAGGAAACTCGCTATGTTGACCAGCTTCGGAAGAACTGGCGCCCTACAAATCAACACCACGGGTTAAATTCATGTATTTTTCCTCCATAGGTCGTAGCCCAGTGTACCAGTTCATTGAAGAATGCATTGAGCAAACGAACAAGCTTGTGTTCTGGCACACGATGAGCAAAGTTCGCATCTCCACGAAATGTCCTGCATTCCCAAATATCAGCATTTCATTCTCAAAACATCCACTCGATGGCATCGCACCGAAACGTATCATTTCGAATATCAGCATCGTAGTGAGAAGCACCTCGTTCAGTCAATTCTCGATACGTTTGACGATTGATATCCTTGTCTTCAACCCCCAAAAGCGCTTTCCAAATTCGTCCCCGCAACGAACAAATATGATTTTCTTCACTCTCGACAATGCTTTCGTCACGTGGAAGACCATGGACAATTACCATACGCTTGATTTCTCGCCAACGATCATAATGAGTCTCTAATCGACGATGATTTTCGTCTAGAAATCCATCAACTCAGTACATATCATGAACCTTAGGAAGGATAAACGTGCTTTACCGATCACAGGCTCGCCCTGTAGGAGCGCGACGTAGCGTAGACGTAGCTAGAGGATTTACAAACATGTTTAGAGACTGATTTATACCCTAAACCGCCATTTAGGACCGCATACATGGGAACAGGAGGGCGCAAACGGCGGGATCTGAGCGTCCATTGTTGTATCTTGACTTTGAAGCTTCAGTTTGCCAATAAACATGCAATATCGGATTCGAACACCCTATATTCAGGTGGTCCACTCCTATATAGGGTCACTCCCGCGAGGGAATCGGTCCAAGACCATCACTCCTGTCTCACACAGCCCCCACTTGGAAATCTGAAAATCCCGAGTCACGATCGATCGACCATGGCGGTGAATCCTCGTCGCCAAAGCACGTCTAATGCCACGAGTCCTCCTGTCCCTTCTGTGCAATCGACACGTCGTCCACGTGGTGTGCGTCGGCGTCGTGATGACAATGCTACGACCGTCGAAATTGAAGAATTGGATTCGGATGTGATGCGTCAAAATTCCTATAATTATTTTCAACGGCATGGCATTCGCTTTGGCGAGGACGTCTCATCCACATCAACAATCCATTTGCACACTGTTGGCAATCCCAACGAAGCAGGAACGGCAGCTTCAACGAGTAGCCGCAAACGACAGCGAACACTTGCTGAACAATTGGAAGATCTCTGTCTCAATGGCACGTCCACGAGTTCCAAGATGAGTGGAGCAGCCGCTGCTGCAGCTTGTCGTCAAGCATGGAACCGTGTCTATGCGAGCCAAATGGCTGCGGCCCAACATCGTGCCGCTGCCGCCAAAGCAGCCAAACCAGCTGCAGCCGTACCGTCCCCGCCTCCTGTCCCTGTACCTATTCCGAGCTCGACGCCTGCTTCAATTGGTGGTGATGTTGACATGGAAGCCACTAATTCTGCCGCATCCAGTGCTGCTGAAGACGGTGATTTGGAAGATGCAGACGATGACGAAGAGACCAATCGAGATTCCGGTTCCTTCAAAGTGTTTGGTGGGGTCCCTGATGTCAAAGGACTGTTTTTCAATCAGAGCAGTGGTCGACAACGTCCAATGGAACGTATGTTTCGTCATTACGTGACTATGGCTGCTGAACGATCGTACGTACTTCACCATTGTTTGATTCTCTAGCGCATTGTGTCTCATGCAAGTGTTTACCTAGGAACCGAGCGGACACTGGTACGCCACGTGGGGATGAACTCGTGTTGTTTCAACAAGGTCCTACGAGTCTTGACTTTCCCTACTCGTTGTTTACCCCTGAACAGGTTGAAGATCTTCGTGCCCGTCACAATCGGAAGAAGAAACGAGCCTTTGCACGATCTACAAGCACCTACATGTGCAGTGGTCTTGGTGGTGGAGTGATTGATCAAAGCTGGCGGTTTCAAGAACTCGACAGTAGCGACGAAGCTGATGTCAGCAGTTCAGCAGAAGACAGTGACATGGATATGACTAGTGATGGTGACCCCAAGACTCCACAACTCGCTGGTGCACTTTCTCACGGTGAATGGTTTGCAGTCGATGACGACGATCAGGATGATTCTGATTTGTAAAGTGTAGTGCATTCCAATCATCCCTATTGATGCAATTTATATACGAAAATTTCTAAGTTAGTGCAAAACGAAAATACGTAAGGTCCTCTAGTGCGAGGCTAGGACTGTGATGATCACCACTGCCATGACAAGGGCTCCAGCCAAGAAAAGACTTTGAATCCATTGCTGTCGACGCCATGCCTTTTCAATGCCTTGGTCGGTGGACGTGATCACGAGGCGATGGGACGATACCTTATCGTCGTGGTAATAGAGGATTGTATCCCATTCATCATGACTTTGAACTTCGTATTTGCCATCCGAGACATCCACTTGAAAGCCCATGGGATACTGGCACAATGGCACATGAATCTCGGTCGGTTCGACAATGTGATCGATGGTCTTGCCCTTATCACTGGAATACTCAAGTTCATAACGACGTCGTGCAAGGCGATAGACTGAACGTGTGGGAACACCGGCAATTTTCGTTGCGTGCGGCCGCGCAAATGCGAGGAGTGCACGGGCCGACGAGTCATCCAAGCTGGGAGAGAGAGTCGCCCCAGGCGTAGGAACACGGCCTTCACTCACCAGACTCAAATCTTCCAGATTCCAGAGATCACCATATTGATTGCAATTGTCGGATGTGTAACACCAAAGTGTATACGACAACAAATTAGCTTCAAGACACGAGATCGTATGATCCAAGGCATCGATTTGAGCACTATAATCACCCGTGCGATAGGCACTGGCCCCATTCAGATTGAACGGAATTCCGGTCTCCCCAATCAACGTCGGAGCATTGTGCATTTGATTGGTTCCGAAATCTTTGATATGCCGCAATTGTCGTTCATGCATACGGGTGACTGCTGCCCGTCCAAATGCTGGCATTTTGGTCGCTGGATCAACAGTAAACCATGGAATCCATCGTTGCAAAAATAAGGTCGGACCGTCATACCAATGCGTTGCATTCACTGCCCGTGGAAGCATTTTCGGGGTGATCTCTGGGAATGGACTGGCACTAAACTCGAGTGGTGGCAATTCCACAAACAACATAGTAGTTGGAAGTGAGGCACGAATCATTTCGGCATACCGTTGTGCAAACGGTAGATAAAATTCCGTGCCAAAATCCACATTGGCAAAATAGTGAGGATTGTTGAGACGTGGTTCACCCGTATGTGGATCAATAGACCAGACACCTTCGCGCATCCACACACAGTGGTCAACCCATGCTTTTCGTCCTTGGGGATCCACAGGCACAAGTTTATCCGGTCGACCAAACACGTGCTGCATAATTCCATTGGACCAGCTACCAACGACTTGAGGAATACCGGATGCAAGACACATGCCTTGAAATGGTGTGGGGGCAAGTCCATACTTGAGTTCACCCTTGTGAAAATAGTTACGAAGATCCGCAACACCAATATATCCGGAGGAAGGTTCATTCATGGGACCAAACCCCACAATATTCTTCAATCCAATCAGTGCTTTTGCCAATTCATTCATGGCATTGAGATAATGTGATTGAAGAAATTCTTGAACTTGCATCCCATTGATAAAACAATGGGGTGCATATTTCTTTCCACCCCAAAAGAGGGTAAACATGGTAGCACAAGCAAATTTGAAATAATTGGTTGGCCAAATCATCTTGGGATAATCTGCCACATCCCCATCAAAGTTCTCGACACAAAGGGCAGCGTTCGTCGCGTTAAAATGTCGTGGTTCCAAACCCACAGCTTCCAGGGTCCAGAAGGGCGCACCATCCCCACCGGTCCAACGGGACCAGACATCTTGATGCGGATCAATATAGATTTGCATATCGTATGTCGCTGCTTTCTCCAGTAACGCCCGAATATACTGGAGATACTCGACATCGTAGATCCCTGGACCAGCATGTTCAATAGCTTCCCATGTCACAATCACCCGTAGAAATGTCAATCCCCAACGTTTGAGACGCGCAAAGTGGACGTCTGCTTGGTCCAGCGGGAAAGGACGATTTACAAACGAGACCGAAGCGGCGCCGTCATAAAACGCACCACGTGCGAGGGGATCCACATGAGCATAGTGGTTGGGAAGTTTGGAAGCGCCACCGAGGTTTACACCGCGCAGAATCTGGACGCGGCCGTGGGCGTCAACAAAGTGACCACGTCGAAGACCGAGACCACCCGAGAGATGAGGATCAATCGGTCCCCCACTGATACTCCCACGGTATGTCGCAGACGCATGAGAGAGTCGCGCTAAAGGTTCGTTTGACGCCCTGTGCATGAGTGTTCCACGGAATCTGTGACGCGCGCACGGCTAACTGAAGTGCTCGACGGGTGGCGTCTAATGAATGAGCTGGTTGACGTCGCCGCGCCGAGGCGAGGGATTAACTGGAATGGGTGCCTGTGGTCTAACGTTGTGTTGGATTGCGGGTTTGTTGATGATGCGGTGATGCCAACCTAGAAGATGAGACCTGAAAGTAGAATTTTCGTTTCTGAATTTAGATTTTGGTGGCAGGAGCCACTGGTGTTTGGTGATACCACAAACCACAAAACGTACTCTTAGTGCCCCCGATTTACGGGGTTACGTGATCATGTCACTCTTCCAAGGGAGGGCACCACATGCTCGAAACTGGGATCGTCCGGATAACCAAGAAGACGGTAAATCAGTACTCAAGCCATCACTTCGCTGGCTCTTGCTGTTTGGTTCAACTTGTAACGAGTTGGGTAGGCAGCTGGTGGACAGATCGCCTGCTGGCGTTCCCTAGCCCTCAAGCATCCGGATAACACGGCATACTTCCACAAAGGCAAGCTGTATACTTGCCGGAAAACCAGCTGCTTGACGGACGTCAGAGAGAAAGAGAGAGGGTGCCAACCCCAGCCGGCAGCAGAGGAGGAAAGAGGAGGGTTGGCGGCAACAACACAAAAGAGGGTTGTGTTGAGGACGACAGAGATAGCGGAGCGGAGGGGAGTGGACCGAATCCACGACGAAAACATACAGAAGACAGCACCGGCTGCCTCGTCATTCGCGGTCCAACACTGTCAGAGTTAGACCGACACGCCGAATCTCTGTTAGACGCGATCATGAGCTCCAAGACACTGTCCGACGATGGCAAGGCGGCGCCCAAGTTCATGGGCATCATTGGACATGAGAACGTAAGCCACAATGGTTCGAAGACCACGGTGTATCACTTGCAGGTGCAGTTAGACAACGTCATGTACGTTGTGCATCACCGCTACCACGAGTTCAAGGATTTCTACGATCGCGTACGTGTTTGTCCATGGTTAGACCTTCGGACAACGACTAACACTTCGCTTGTGGTTAGCTTACGGCCGATGGCTACAAGTGTCCAGCCTTGCCGCCGAAGAAGTTCCTTGGCTCGTTCAACAAGGAATTCATTGAGAAGCGACAGCAAGAACTCACGTTCTGGTTGCATTTGCTTTGCTCATGGGATGCGACGTCACCGTTCCCAGACCCACGGCGTTCGGAGCACTATCGCGAGTTCTTACTCACCAACGTACGTTTTATCTCTTCATTTTAACTCCTTCTCTGGATTCCTAACGTAGTTTCTTGATATCCAGAAACAACCACTGGATCGTGAAAAATATGATAATATTTCGACTATCTCGACATCATCCACGGTCTCGTCCTCGACAAGCGCGCCTGGGAACGAGCCTGCCCCTGAGGCCCCGACCAGCTCCAACGGCACAGAGCCGCTTTACAACACGCCCAAGACATCACTGGACGATTTTGAATTGCTCAAGGTCATTGGTAAAGGCTCGTACGGCAAAGTCACGCTTGTACGCAAGAAAGAATCCAAGAAATTGTTTGCTATGAAATCCCTCAACAAGTCGAATGTCAAACGTCGGAACCAAGTTGAACACACCAAGACTGAACGTCGTGTCTTGGGTCGGGCCAAACATCCCTTCATTGTGCATCTTCACTATGCCTTCCAGACTTCGCAAAAGCTCTATTTTGTACTCGACTATTGTCCTGGTGGTGAACTCTTCTTTCATCTCTCGCGTATGGAAAAATTTGAAGAACCAATGGCCAAGTTTTATGCTGCAGAGATTACATTGGCACTCGAGCATTTGCATGAACTTGGTGTCGTGTACCGTGATCTCAAGCCAGAAAATATTTTGTTTGACGACAAAGGGCATGTTCTCTTGGCCGACTTTGGTTTGGCCAAGGAAGGTATTACCGACGGTGCGGAAGGTACCAACTCGATGTGTGGCACGCCAGAGTACTTGCCACCGGAAATTCTTGACCGTACTGGTCATGGTACGGCCGTCGATTGGTGGGCATTGGGTATGGTGCTCTACGAAATGCTGACGGGTTTGCCGCCATGGTACACACGCAACCGTCAAAAGCTCTTTGACCGGGTCCGGAATGCACCGCTTACATTCCCTGATGAGGTGGGTTCATCGGCCCGTAGCCTCATTACCGGCTTGTTGAATCGGGATCCTGTCGAACGATTGGGTTCTCGTTCGGCCGATGATGTCAAGAACCATGAATTCTTCCGTGAGATCAACTGGAAGGATCTTTACGACCGCAAGATTCGTCCCCCTTTTAACCCATGCGATTCAACCACGCCACTGGAAGAAACCAAGAACTTTGAAAGCGAATTTACACGCATGCAAATCAACAGTGTCGAGAGTTCCAACATGGGTGGTTCCTTGCGTACGTCCGATATGTCCCGACCTTCGATGACGTTCCAAGGATTCACGTACAACACACCCAACGATTTGACGATGGGTGCGTCTTCTGCTGGCCGCGGTTAGTGTCTTGCGTTTCGTTTTTCGTTTCCTCCGACAGCAATGTGGCCAGTGACAATCAAGATGAGAGAAAGTGTGAGAGAGAAAGAGGGAAGTGAATGAGCACAACAGAATGAAGAAACTGAAAAACTACTAAGGGATCATCGTCTGAGGTGAGTTCTGTGCTGTGATCTGCAAACCAAGTGAAACTCCAAGTTGGTTTTCATGTGATGAAAGACAAGCAAAAGCAAAAAAGAATGTATACACTCTGACTCAACTAATCGTCTTGATGAATTGGTGGAATCCGTTTGGATTTTACCAAGTTCCGATATTTGTCCTTGATATCCACGTTGCTACGGTTACGAAGGACTTCGGGAAACATGTCCTTGATTTTCTTCCACTGACCACCATACCGCTTGACGCCATTCACCAACGCCTCGACTTCTGCATCCGTCCAGAATTTACGCCCTTTGCGTCGTCGATCTGGACGGATCTCTCGAGCTGTCTCCATAAACTCGTCATCATCAATCTCCTCAACAGCCTCGTCATGAGCTCGCTGGGCTGCAGGACGACGCTCTCGTTTCTTTCGGGCTGGACTCACCATGCGTTGGCGTGCTGGACTTTGGGCTTGCTCTTGTCGCGCTGGGCTTCTGGGTTGTTGTCGATGTCGTTCAGGGGATCGAGTGACTGCAGGTTGTGATTTCTTTGCTTGTCCAGGAGATCTCTGTGTCGGCTTTTCCTGTCGCACGACTGCATCCATCCTAACATCGTCTTCTTCCGAGGCTGTATCCGAATCCCCACCCGGTGTGGCGATTGGCAGACGTGCCGACCATACACGGTCTGGTTGATCAACACCAGGCGGCGTCTCACCGACAACTTCACTCATACGTGACTGTATGCGACCTCCAACGAGGCTCTCACGTCGATCCTCCGATGGTGGCTCTGCACTCAACCCTTGCACCGAGACAGCATCCGACAATTCACGCCACTCAACGCTCGTTCCGGTGTATTTCTCTTCCAGTATCCGACGGGGAATGAGGACGCTGTATTCAAAAGCAAACGATGAGTCCATACAGAAGGTATTGCATGAAGGAGTCATCAACGCACCGCTTCTCGGTCATTGGGCCAGTCCCCAAGGTTTCTTCAATCTGTGTTTTCCCAAACACTTCTTCCTCCATACTCCAGAGCGCTCGCTTCATATCACGCCGAAACACGACTTCGGACAAACGATACCGTGCATGCAAGGCCTCCCACGTCGACTAGCACAAAATACACACGTCAGCATTGGGTTACGCAATCTACACTGACGATATGCACACCTTGGGGTCTTCACCATCAAAGAGGTCGCGAAATTCGCGCAGAAACACGCCAAGGACTGATGATTCATTCCCACTGTAGACAGTACACAACTCCATCACATGATTTGTGTAGAGATCAAACACGGACGTACTTGTAGAGTTTCTCTTGGAGGAGGGCACACGTTGAATAGATATTCTCTGCGTGACACAAGACTTCTTTTTCGGCACGAAAGACGTCAGCATCAAAGTCTGCGTAGGCAGCCGCGAATCGCTCGACAATGATCTACAATCACATTGCCAATGATTCTTTGATCCCAGTAGATGCATAGAACATCCACGTACATGGAGAACGAGGGGAGAGGAGAAGACGTCACGACACATTGCAACGGGAATGCGAACATACTAACACAACAACATTTATCAACAACCCACAGTTTGCCAAAGGGCTACAACACGTACCAGTTGCAAGAGTCTTTCAAAGATAAAGACATAGTTGGTTGCATGGGTCGTATCCGAGAGTTCGCTGCGCAAGACAGCAAAGAGCGCACGCCAACGGGCGGCGTGGTCCTGGTCCAACGTCCAGCCGAGATGCTCCATGGACTGCAGCACGGCTAGCGGAGCCCAGACGCAAGTTAGAGAATTGAAAAGTACATGAATGGATAGAATTCTCGCGTGAAAATATCATGAACGTACCGTCATACTCATCCAGACCACCATATCGCGCCAAGAACTCGGCAACGGCTTCAAATGCTGTGCGCATTGTCACGATGAGAAAGGTTCCAACAACTGGGCGGGAAACTTTTCAAACTGCCTAACGGTTAGGAACTCCGTCGCATTTTAACATGATGATTACGAACATCTGAGTTGCGTAACCTTCGCGCAACCTTCTCCAAGTCACTTTCGCCTGACACGAAGAGGGCACGCGCTCTTGTTTGGTCCTGCGAGAAGGACGAGAAGAGTAGGATTTAGCTGCCTCGCTGCAACATGGAGGATCCGATGGAAGTGGATCAAGAGGGATTTAGCATCGAGTCCGGCGCACGTGTGCTGGTGTTCGGCAAATATGTCGGGGTAAGACCACATCGTTAGACGCTTGCAATCGGTTTCTCCTATTGGATACTTTCCAGCGACTAACCACCTGACTGATAGACCATCCGATATGTACCTGACCGTCGCAGCTCCAACATTGGTGTTGAGCTCGATCGTGCACGTGGCGATACGGATGGACAACTTGATGGCAAACGATACTTCCAGTGCAAGCCCAACCATGGGCTGTTTGTCCGCGAGGAGAACCTGGGGGTGCGTCTTACCATGTAGATCATACTGGTGCTTATGTCTGGAGACTAACCTGGGTCTGTCCACTCACCAGCGTTTCTCTGAGAATGATGCCGCTGCATGTGTCGTCCAGAGTGCATGGCGCAAGTTCCGTGCCGTTACCAAGGTCCAGTTTGTTGGGTTTAGTCTGATCTTTGTAGTACAGCGTCTAACTCTCCATTCTCTTGTTCCCAGTTCCGTACGCTCGTGTTTTCACACGCCTGGAATTTGCTTGACAACAACCAAGAACAACTCAACCTTAAACGCTCGGAGAAATTCAAATCGGCCGAGCATTCGCTCGCCAAGCTCTCGAGCCGCAAGGTACGTACTCGATCCTCTTGGCCGTTAGACCCTGGATAGTCCTCATCCTTTAATTCGTATCCTCAATTATGCGTAGCTCAAACGCACGGAATCGGAAATGCAAATTGAAAGCATTGCAATTGGCCCCGAGTACACGGGTCCTCGCCTCATCTGGCCACTCAAACTTGGAAATGTGCTGGAAATGCTCGAGTTGTTTAAAAAGGGCGAAATTCTTCATCACAAGTATCTGTTGGAAGTCTTGAAAGAATCGATTCGAGCATTTGCACCATTACCAACACTTCAAGAAATTACATTGAAAGAAGGAGAAAAACTCACAGTCGTCGGAGATTTGCATGGTCAACTTCAAGATTTATTTTCCATTTTTTCCATCAATGGACTTCCCACGGCACAGAACAAGTACTTGTTCAATGGAGACTTTGTGGATCGTGGTCACTATGGAACCGAAGTGGTTATGACCATTTTGGCCTTCAAGTTGTTATATCCCGATGGTGTCTTTCTCAATCGTGGCAATCATGAATCGCGCAATCAAAATTCATGGATGGGATTTGAAGATGAAATTTGGACCAAGTATTCGGGTGTCTTGGAAAATGATCCAGAACGACCCGTCCAAATCTTTGAACGATTTCAATCGCTTTTTGAGGTTCTACCACTCTGTGCGGTGCTTCAAGGCAAGATTTTTGTGGTCCATGGGGGTCTTTTCTCCCGTGATAATGTCACGTTGGCCCATCTCAAGGCAATTTCGCGTAAACGGGAACCACCGCTTCATCAAATGGGCTTTGAAGACAAGATTTATGAAGATATGCTATGGAGTGATCCCCGTCCCATTTCGTCGCGTCAACCGTCGGAACGTGGCGCAGGAGTTGAATTTGGGGTTGATGTCACCAACAACTTTTGTCTGGTGAACCGCATTGCCCTGGTGATTCGTTCACACGAATGTGTTCCCGAAGGCTTTGAGATTTTGCATGGTGGTCGATTGATCACATTGTTTTCGGCGTCACGATACTGCGGGACACAAATGAACAAGGGTGCTTTTCTCACGCTCGGTCCGGATCTTCAACCGGAAATTCAACAATTCTATGCCCATGCGATCAATGAAAGTACCTTCAAGACCTCAGAAATGCAAGATGTTCTCGAAGAAGATACCATCCGTATGATTGCGGAACGTATTTGTGATCATCGTCCCTCACTCTTTTGGTACTTCACCCAACACGATCAAGAACACAATGGGTGTGTCTCGCGTCTTGTGTGGGTGGATGCCCTCAAGTCCGTCTTGCAATTGGATTTACCGTTCTTGTTGTATCAATCCAAACTTGCGGATGCCGATGATGCCACTGGAATGATCAATTACTCGCGTTTTCTGGCACGGTACCGTATTGAAAATGATCTCGTGGATGCTAGTGGTTGGCAAGAAAGCATGATTTCTGCAATCTGTAAGAAATTGTATCGGGCCATGGGTGCCGGAAACCTCGAACAAGCTTTCAAGATCTTTGATGCCGATTCCAATGGTTTTATCGAGTATGAAGAATTCATGTCAACCCTCAAGAAAATGGACACAGGGTTATCGGATCAACAAATCTTTGAACTCATGCGAACGGCCGATACGAACGACGATGGACGCATTGATTTCAATGAATTTGCTCAGCGTTTTGAAGTAATTTTTACCGATTTACGTCAAGCACCCCCGAGTCCGCGATCGACCTCCCACAGCATCGACAATGGTTCGTTACCACCACCATCCCCTCAATCATCACCATTGTCAGTCGGTGGAACACCACCACCTCGTCCTCCCGTTGGCTTGATCCGTCGTTATTCAAGTCGTGAAGAACACAGTTTTTCAGCGACACCTGCAACGCATGTGGATGTGGAAACCATGGATGCACTTCTTCAAGTTGGTCGTGCGCTCTTTTCACGTGAAGGCTCGTTGCATTATCATTTTTATCATTTCGATACGAATCAAGATGGGGTGTTGCAACGGGAAGAATTTGAACATGCGATTCATCAAATGGGTTTCAATTTCCCACCCGATTTGATGGATCGTGTTATGGCCGCGGTGGATACCGATGGTGGCAATTCCATTGATTACAAAGAATTTGTCACGGCATTTGCCATTCACGATGCCAAAGAAAAAGAAATGCTGGAAAAAGGTGGAGATCTCACATGGCAACATGCCGTGCTGCAACAAGTGTCGAATGTGTTTTATCAACATCGTATTCACATTCGCAATGCGTTTCGAATGTTTGATGCGACCAATACCGGTTTTATCAGCAAAGAGGAATTTCGTGCGGGCATGTCGGCGTTCAATGCCGTGCTTAATTCACCATTGACCGAAGATCAAATTGAACAATTACTCGCCCATTTGGATAGTGATGGGGATGGTGTTGTGAGTTACAAGGAATTTTTCGATGGCTTTCGGGTTGTCGATGTTCGTGTGGGAGAAACCAATGATGCCACAAGCACGGACGAAAATCCAGCCACCCAAGACATTTGAGAGAGAAAGAAAGAGAAAAACCATAATGTTCATTTTGAAGTTGGTGTTGCCATTATGGTGTTCGAGGATAAGTTCATTAAAGTACGAAAACGAACTTAAACGAATACATCGTACTTTTAAGGATCCCCCGCGCCAAAAATGCACCCAGTGACCAAACATCTTTATGGGCAGTGGTTTGGAAACAAACTTCCTCTTGGACACCATGGATCTCCATAGTCTACGTGTCAAGGAATTAACCGACATGTGTAAGAAGTTTGGTATGTTTTCCGCTTTCGATTCATGGTTTAGAGGGTTTCAACAACCCCATATTGGTCGAGAACTGAGCGTTTGAATGGATCGTTGGTTTCCCTAGGCATCAAAGCAAGTGGTCGAAAAGCCGAGATTGTGGAACGTCTACAGAGTCATCCTGCGTATCAAAAGACCAATGGACATGGTCGAGGGAAATCCCCGAGTAACAAACGGAGTGCTGCCTTTGAGGTATGACGTTGGTGGTAGTTGAACCTTGCCTTTCGCATACTAACGCTATGTATGGTAGCTCGGTACGTCACCACGCAGTGCCAAGAAAGCTAAACCACAAGTAAAAGAGATTCACGTGGCCATCAACAAGCTCTTTGATCAATTTCAAGGTTTGTGTAGGAGAAGGATTGCCATCAGGACGTTGTTTCCTGACGCATAATGATGATGAATGTAGATCCAGAAGAACCTGAGACCATGACGGACGATGGCATTGAAGCCTTTTGTGCCCAATTGGGGATTGATCCACAAGATCCAGTGATCTTGGTGCTGAGTTGGTACATGGAAGCCGACACCATGTGTGTCTATACCCGTGAAGAATTTCGTCGTGGATTGGAAAAATTACAATGTCGAACCATTGATGATCTCAAACTCAAGCTTCCCATGATGCGCAAAATGCTGACGGATCGACATGAATTTGAAGCTATTTATTCGGTACGTGGGCATGAAAACGTTGTGGGGAAATGGACGATAAAAGACTAAGGGATATTTTATGGATAGTACGTGTTTGCGTACGCCAAGGACTCCACGCAAAAGAGTTTATCGCTTGAGATTGCATTGGGATTATGGGAACTGTTGTTACCAGGACATTTTCCACTCTTGTCGCATTGGTTGCGATACGTCAAAACCCATTGTCGTAACTCGGTCTCGAAAGATCTGTGGCTCCAAGTTCTCGAATTTGGTCGTCAAGTGCATGGTGATTTGAGCAACTTTGATGAGAATGGCGCATGGCCCGTGCTTATTGATGATTTTGTGACGCATATGCAAGAGCGCATTGCGTCCGAAGGACTGGCGGCGATCCAAAAAGAAGGTAATGACGGAGATGCCGTCATGGAGGATGCGTAACAAGACAAGTGGTTTTTTATCAATGGAAGAGAGACGACGTAATACAAGACATCATCCCGTTAAAAGATACGACGCCATCGCTACGAGTAGCACGAGGGTCACAAGACCCCATTGTGCAGCATGAGAGCAAATGGTCGTGCCATCGATTGCCTGTTTATTATACAGGTTGTTGGGACCGCATGGACAGACTTTGTCAATGCCGGTGGCTCCGTTTTTCCTGCACGTTTGTTCAATCGTATCGGCGGCTTTGATAGCAGCGGGTGTGCCATACTGAACGTACTGCTTATAGCTCTGAAAACAACACCCCATATCGTCGACAATATCTTTGCACAGGTCGTACCCCGTCGCGGCATTCGCAACCAAATTCGCGAGCATCGGAACTAAAGAAGTACCCAATCAGTCCAAGCTTCAGATCCCAAAGGTATGCGAGTCGTACCACAATATTTCCCTTTGACTGTCGTTTGACATGCGAATTGGTAGGCAATCGCTTGTAAATTGCTACTCGCGGTTTCATCGCTGTCGGAACTCGCGAAACAATTGTTTTCGAGTAAAATTTGATACTTGGCCGTGAGAATGGGGAAGCATTCATTGTCGCACAAGGCTTTTTGGTCTGCTTCGGATCGATACATCATGACGTTGGCACTCACGAGTTGTTTGCAGGCATTGGCCACGATCACACCGCCTTCAACGCCATCTTTAGCTTGATCAGTGTTGATGGTGAGTTGTTGGATCTCACGTTCGGTCTGCACACATATGGCCGACTCCTGGACGATGTATGAAGCGTTAGTGAACACATCCCTACAGGTCGAGAAGCCACTCACATTGGTACCACCGAGTCCGTCGCCGAGCACAAGCTGCACGAATTGTGTGAAAACTCCGAACACGAGCCATCCTATATGAGCGCGTCGCAAGCTCATGATGTTGTCGTGTTTGCGTCGTGAGAGTACAAGAAGTAAGTGCTATCGACGGTATCTTTGCCCTTGTTCCCATCGATGTGCCTAAAAATATGAACCCCATGTCATAGCTCAGTTTGCTTTCCAGGTCCACATGACTTTTGATCGCTTGATGTGGACTCCATGGACGGACTTTTGACTGTATCATCGCCACGTTCGACGCCGGAGAAGGCAACAAGCGCTTACAAAGTCTCCGCACGGAACCGTAACATCGGTAATGCTTCACCTCGTGTAGACGGTCTGTCGCCACGCCCCCCACCACGTCCGAGTCCTCGAAGAGGGAGCAACAATGGACCACCTTCATCAACCCCACGTGGCCGAGCAGCGTCGATACTCGAGTCATTTCGGTCCGTGACGGTGCTTGAAGAGATTGTACGTATCGAAAACATTCACGCACGGTCGACCATGAGCGCGGACGAAGCATTCCAACTCCTCCATCGTCTCGTACCCCATACACGAAGCGAGGTGATGCAAGGGCTCACGCACCAAGAACTACTGGACGGTCTTGCGGATACGTGCTGGCGACGATTTACGACACCTTCGGACAAACGTGACTCAACCCGCCTAGCGGTTCCGTATGCTCAATTATACCACGGCATTGTCGAGAGTATCCGTGAGAGGGAAACTGCCATTGCCACGCTGGAGACTAATCTTCGTCAGACGACTAAGCACACGAACGACCTGCCACGTCGTGTCAAAGCGCACGAACATGACATTGTCACAACAATTGCGTCGTTTGTGTCGCTCTCAGCCGCATCGCTGGATTGTGCCGTGGACCGAGATCGTCAAGACTTTGGCAATCACCTTTTGAAACGACGAGTCGACACAGATTCGTTGGCAGAGATTGTGCGGGAACGCATTGTGACCTTACGACGACGTAAAGACCTTCGGACATGGGCATGCGATCAACTTCGTAACCAAATCAATGATCACACAACGCGCGTGAGTGAACTCAAGAAAGAAATCACGTTGGTCATGGGTGATGTCAAGAAAGAAGAGTTGGTTCACAAAGTCAAGACCAAACGCATGGAAGAAGCCATGGCCGGCTTGGCGTCCTCGGCCACAGGTCGCAAAAATTCGATGATTGGAGTGGTTGCCACCAAGGTGTTGGTGGGTGGTGGCCTTGCGGCCATGGCGACAGCGGCTGCACTCTCGAATCCAGGCTCAGCGACGAATGGTGCGTCCCTGAACGAGCGACTGACGTTGGCCCACGAACGACGGCATGAGCTTGAGACCGCGATTGAGACACAGCGCCATAACGTGCGGCGACGGACCGAAGAGATCTTTGACGTACGCAACGAGGTCAAAGCACTGGAGGCAACAAAAGCAGATTTCTTGGCCCAAGCCGAAGCGCTCGAAGAAGAAATGATGCAAATTCAACGCGCATGCACACCACGACCGGATTGGGAAGAACTGCAACGGGCGGTTGCAGTGACGACAGCTGTCGATCACTTGGGCCGAAACATTCGAGCGAGTCTTCACTCACGTGATCGCCGTGGGCAGCGTGGAGAAGGAGAAGAAGATGACGATGTTGGCACGGCGCGGAAGCTTCAAACGATTCTCACGAGCACATGGACGACAGTCGAAAAGGTTGAGATGCTAGCACAAGAGCTCTGTCGGATCCGGGAAAAGTACCATGGTGGCGAAGAAGTCACGGCTGAACGCGCCAAGCTCGTACAATTGCAGAAGGACATTCAACAGACACTGGAGCAACTGTCGACGATTCGATCACTCTCGTCGCGAGGAGGAACAGCGACCTAAACTACACAAAGAAGCTGATGAAGGAGGATGGGAAGCAACAGAAGATTGCATTCTGGTATTTCTTGTGCGACGAAATCGCAACCTCCAGTGGTACAACGGCAACAAACAGCAGCAAACAGTCTACAACCCATCGAGCACACACAAACACGCAGATAGACCCGAGATATGGATCGACCGAACTCAAAGCTGGAATGTCTTACAGAGCTGCTGGAACCAAGGTTCTGTTGGCAAGTCGCACGGCGTGAGCACGGCTGGATCAAAGGTAAGCAGCGAGTCTTGGCCTAACAAGTCATCGATCAACTCGCAATGGCTTGGTGAGCTCGAATCTTTGGAGATTGGATCAACATCCCACAGACTTGGAGGCCCGAAGTCGAGAACAATACCTGGTGAGGGCTGAGGTGGATATGGGTTGCGATTTTGTTCCTCACAAATGGGCTTGTACGAGGAAGCGCAAGTTGGGACACTGTTGTCCCACTCACTGACCAATGTGGCCAAGTCAATCTCGACCCCAAGCGTGGCGGGTTGGATCGGTTCGAAAATACTCTCGTGAGAAGATATCGGGAAGTCGATTGTAGAGACTGGACACATGTCTTGACATGCCCCAGTTACAGGGGATTCGGCCACAACAGTGGGGGCAGGAGGGCTTTCCGTGCTTTGTACTTGCTGAAGCATCCATTTCTTCAGTTCGCGGTGGTGACGCGAAGATTTTTTCTTCCTCGGGACTTCCTCAAGATCCTTCTTAATGATCACCCACGGATCCACAGTGTTGCCCGTTTTCGGTTCAACAAGACGGTCATTCTTGGCAAGGTGAGGTTCGGGGACATTGCGGACGACTGTATCGTACCACTTCCCAAAGTCGTGTGAACGGTCACCGTTACCCCATCGACTGAATTCTTCCTTTGCCCAGAACTTGAGAAAGTTGGCGCGTAGAAGATGCAGTTCATGATACGTTTTGTCGAAATCTTTCTGTCCCATGCGTTCGATTCGATCGGCATTACGATAGTATTTGGCTTTCCCTTTGAACTTCTCACCATGCATTTGCTTCTTCGATATGCGCATCGGACAACAGTGCAACATCTTGGCAAGCCACATTCGCATCGACGTCTTGGTTTCCACTCCATCAAGGATCCCATTGTTGAATACGTGCACGAGCTTACGCAAGTACGCTTCTTCATCTTCATTCCACTTGCCAGACCGCACGGGGTTGTTCTGTAGTTGGGCACTCTGTAGAAACGTCAAGGCTTTGTCAGTAGAGCTCGTTCGCACAATTTGCTTTAGCTTTGTGACTGGTGCTCGGCGTGGACGGGTCACCGCGATTGCCCCAGTCACGGCCTTGCGCGTGGGGCGCTCGTCATAATCACTTTCCGTCTCACTGCCATCGCGTTCATCGATCGTATCGGATTCGGAGTTGGCGGCGCGGTAGTTGCTGGCTTGTACACGCCGGCGCTTGGAAAAGCGCGAGATCAGGGCGTCACGGTGCATGACCAGTGCGGCCGTTGGCGCCTCGCGCTTGCGCAATTCCATTCGTGTAGTTGTCATTTCGGGGACCGCCATGGTCAAGAAGGAAACACGGTGTTTGAACTTGGCGGCAAATTGAAGAATGAACGACGGCGCGGGCCGCGCGGCCATGGATTCGACCACACCGTCCACACCCGACCACAAGTTCTATCCACACATATATCCCAGTCCACAGTTCGCCCTGTCGCTCTGCCCGCGCTGCGGCTGAGCAGAGGAGAGAGCCAGTGGCTGCGAATGTGCAGCGTACACGGTGGTCGTCTTTATGGGTTGAATGGCCACGACATGTCGACGCGGGGTTTTCATCGCGGAGTTGAGTGATTTGACTGCTGGGGTCATCAACCTGATTGGGGAACAAAAAAACAGCGAGAAAGGGCAGGTCGAGCGAGCCACAATTGTGTGGACAAAGATGAAGGATGCGATCGTTGTCTCATTCTTCTGTCAATGGTGTTGTCCGTTCGGACAGCCGTGTAGTGGAGAAAGATTTTGGAAGCCACGCGAACAGAGACAGTCCAAGTGTATCCATGACACGATGTTGAAGCCAACCATTCGCGATCCACCAGAGTGCTCGAGGGAATCCGCCAAACCAACAAAAAAACTAGAGACCGACGCCAGAACGAGAGCGAGTTGTTAAACAGTTCCATTGGACCGACGTGGTAGGACTGCCACGCCAACGCGGAGCGACAGGGAGGACATTGTGGCATATGCTCTCAGGTGGCACCACCAAAGACCAACCGGATGGGTTTGGTGCAAAAGAGCAAGCTCTGATCTTGGCCGCTTCAACTGAAATGCAGCTGCGCGAAAGAGAACGCAGACGAAGTCTTGAAGCGAGGCGACAGCGGCGTACGGGTCTTGATGCTCGAAGTCTGTAACCACTCATGCAATGGTTTATACCCCGCACGCCAGACACAGAGAGCGGCAAGTAATAAATCTCAGCATTATAGCCAAAGTACCAGCATTTGAAACATAGTTCAGAGCTAAGCCCCACCACTGATGCGAGTTAGAGAACAATCACCTTCGACACACCGCCTCGGATACCACTTGGGTGTGCAGATTCACACGTAACAAGTATCCCGTTCCGCATCGACACATAGACGAAGACAAACGAAACACACCAAAAACAAAAAGGAAATAAATCAGATGAAAGAGGTACCACCCTCACCATTCGTGTTCCAAAAACCAAACGCGTGGCATTTGCGGTCGGACGGGTATCGTCAGCGCCACGATCGTTTGCTATTTGTTTAACGCCAACCTTGTACTAGATGTAATGGGTACAGATGATGCAACAGCGTCACCTTCTGCTTTCCCTGTCCACCAGCAATATACGTTCGTTTAGGCAGTGAGTTGATCAAGGATTGACAGTTCGATGCCAACTTCAACTTGACGAATCGTACTTAGTGGGTTCTCCACACTACATCCACCAACTGACCATTCGGCACTGCTCAACATCCGACCAAGCTCATCGATATGGACCTTGCGACGGTCGCGAAGCTCTTCCGCGACCAAAGCGTGCTCTCAGTTAGCGACACTTTGAGTATTATTCATGAAGCTCAAGAACTACTCAATGCCGAGCCAAACACCGTGCACATACAGGCGTATGACGCCATCTATGGTACGCTTGACCAGTTGACTGATTGGATTTGGCGTCTAACGCGAAACATGTTTAGTCTTTGGTGACATTCATGGACAGTTCTTCGACTTGCTACACCTCATCGAGAACGTTGGTCTCGAAAATCTTGCAAGTGAGTGCCATGCGATGCGGGATTTGTCGTGAGGTCTAACCGGTGCTCCTAGCCAAGGATATTCGGTTGATCTTTCTCGGTGATTATGTTGGTACGTACCCACCGCGCTGTCGATTGTGGACGCGTTGACAATCTGATGACCTATGCCGCGGTTAGACCGTGGCGTTTTCTCCTGCGAGGTCATCCTCTATCTTCTCCTCCTCAAGTTGCGGGTTCGTCTTGACTTCAGATCTTCTCGCTTACTTGTCTAATGTCGTCAGTCCATCGCTTTAGTTCCCAACCAAGGTTATTCTATTGCGTGGCAACCACGAATGTGAAACACTTACGTCATTTTACGGATTCCGTCAGGAATGCCGTATCAAGTACGGACTCTCGGTCTACTATCACTTTGTCGCGTGTTTCCAGGCGCTGCCACTCGCGGCATTATTGACGTCAGCGGACGGGACTAACCGCATTCTCTGTGTACACGGCGGACTATCACCCGACATTACCCATCTTCATGAGATAGACGCCATTGATCGTCATCGGGAAGTACCGATTGAAGGACCACTTTGTGATCTCCTCTGGGCGGACCCAAGTGAACGTTAGTCTGCCTTCGATTTCATGATAAATGGTGAGGACGACTGACCATGTCTTCATCCACAGAAAGCGACGGAGATACTCAATGGACAACCAACAAAGTAAGGCAACCGCATGATACAAACAACGAACGAGACTAACTAAGACATGGTTGTCGATAGGTCCGCGGCTGCTCCTACTACTTTAGCGCCTCAGTTCTGTTCACTTTTCTTGAGACTAACCATCTTTCCGCGGTTATTCGTGCCCACGAGTATGAAGAGACGGGCTATTTGTTTCATTACAGCACCGATGACTATGACGTACTCGACACACGCTCCGATCGCTCTGTACCGCCGTTGATTACCGTGTTTTCAGCTGCCAACTATTGCGACACAAATCGCAACAAGGTACAACATCTCAAGTCTAACCTGTGGATCTCAGATCTGAGATGTCAGTATCATTCTATAGGCTGGGTATCTCATCATCCAAATGGATCCACTCAAGATCCAAGTGCAACAAATCGAGTCTGTGGGTCATCCAATTCCTGCATTGGTCAGCATCGAACGCAGTGCTGATATTTGGCGTCAATTTCGACAAACGTTGCCATTCTTACCTGCTAGTAAAGACTTCTTTGAAGAAGTTTTATACCTCTCCAAACAAGAACGCAAACGCTCGTCGTCATCCACACCGTCGATAGAAGTGGTGCTTCCAATAGAGGAAAAGGAACAAGGCAGTCATTCGAGTGGTATGTTGAAATGTGCCAATTCATTGTTGTGGTTGTCTGAGCAGAGAGCCTGTCGTAGCGCGCCGAAGACGAACGAATGAAATGCATCCACACGCGATTCGACGCGTCCTTGACGAAGAGGCAACCAAATGGATGCAAAGTGAGGAAGATAACAGCGAGTTGGCAACCGCTTATCCAACACCTCCACATCTAGTTGAAGAAAACGACAAATTCAAGAAAACCAACAGTAACACTCAGTATCGATCATTGGTGAGGATTCAAAGTTTATTTTATTACGGAATTGTTGATACCATCGCTTCTGTAATATTCTACAGTCACTCGAGCCACCAGAAGTCGACATGATGAAATTGATGTTCTCACTACTCGATACCGACGGGAGTATGACCCTCAACGCAACCAAAGTCTCGCAGTTTGTCTTCAACATCCTTGGTAACCCTCTCTTTTAAGTTTGCTGCTTTGCTCGGTTCAGATTGATGAACAACTGTGTCATTTGCAGGCGAAGGAATTTCACCAAAAGCAGCCGAAACGTATTTGGAGGCACTCGACTTTGATCGAAATGGTGTCGTTGACTTTGCCGATATTCTTTCATGGGCAGCGGTCATGAAAGCCAACCACACACGTGAATACGAGTCGATCATGAGCCTCTCGTTCATCATGCGCCGCATTCGAAGCCTTCTGCGCACAGTGGATCCATATCGATGCTTCTTGTGGCTCACCGTCATGTACATTGTCCGTGACGTTGTCATTCTCAAACGCGTACGGCTCTTGCGTTCAAGATCACTTGGTACTCTTATAATTGCGGCACTTGCCTTGTATACGATGGACATTGTCCGACTGTGTCGTCAACTTCAACTCAATCGGTGGTGTACATTGTTCCCAGTGTGGCAGTTACTTGCACGATGGCGACAACGGGAAATGCGAGAGGATGAAGAAATGTGAGTTATGCTTCTAACTCGGCTTCTAGCTCCTCTTCCAATGCAATATCTTGAATTCCACTGTAATCCATTGTTATGTCAAGCTTGTCAATGACTGCATACAAGTAGTCGAGTGTCATACCACGGTCACGTTCACTGCGTAATTCATTGTGCTTGCGGCGTTCGTGCATACAGTGTTTGCACATTGCTGGATTGATCGGATCACGTTGGAAACCTGGACACACCGTTCCGATCGTACAAATGGAACACTTCTGATAGGATGTGTTGAGAATCTTGATGATGAGTGCAATCTTGTCCTTGTGAATGCGGTCAAGGAGTTCACTACGTGTGCCTTTTACTGTCTTGGCCTGTCGTTGGATGCGAGCATTTCGTTCAGCTCGTTCCGCAGATCTGCGTTCGAGTTCTTCCCGTGGAGGCCCAATGTATGGCTTTGTTGCCACAAGTGTATACTCGCGACCACATGCCACGGAGCATGGACGACCAACAAACGAATCAAGACCTTCGACTTTGCCTGGGACAGCACAAAACGGTTCTTCTAGACCAGCCAGTTCTTCTGGACGGCCAAGACATCCATTTGCGTTGCTTCCCCATGTAATAACCTACATCTACAATCTCTAGAAGACCCCACAAGATAAGAAGAACTCACAAACCTGACATACCTCATCATCGACAGAGAGTGCGACATTGTGAAACATCCCGGCACAAATTTTCTTGATGAGAACGTGTGTGATGAGCAAATCAGCCACAAGACCTGGTGTCAACGAGATTTGTTTGCCGCCTTGAGCCAATTGCCCCAATCGTCCACTGCCCCACGTATACACAAGTCCACCTTTGACAAGCGGTGGAATCAGGACAATGACGACGGTGTGCCAACAACCACACGAGATTTCAAAGATCACATCGTCTTTTAGGGCCTCGACAAGCTTGGGATTAACGTACGATGTCGTATCTCCATGACCCAGTCGCCTGTAGCCAAATCAATCTCAGCATCATGAAGAAGCACAAATCTCATCCTAGCAGACAGACGTACCCACCATCGCCACTCCCCCATGTGTACACCTGTCCGTTGGCCGTCACGAGTCCTGCATGTAAGGCCCCACATGAAATCTGAACGACTTGAAGTTTGCCCAAACATCGAGTAAAGCTCGAGTGTTCGTCAGTCACAAAAGTTTGACCAAAGGCCATGACCTCATTCTTTGTGGTCACGACAAAGGTGTGATTGGTACCCACAGCAATCGATGCAATCACACAAGTTTCAGAAATTGTTCGTTCCCACAAGACGGGCTCTTGCGCATCGACACCATATCGTACACGAGCTTTCTTGGCTTTGGTTTGACTCAAATGATGCACAGGTTCATCACCAAGTTGACAATGATCATTTTGACCCCACGTGAAGATATCGCCATCTTTGGTCTTGGCACAACAGTGATAGCGTCCCACCGCAATGTGATTGATCCCTTCTCCACAGAGTCGAAACAATTTTACGGGATTAACAAAATCTTCATCACCACCTTCATCGTCTTGGTCGTCGTCGTCATCACTAATCTCATCTTCCTTGGCACTCGCATCTACTGGTTTGATATCTTTGGTCGCCATTCGTATTCGATGGGCAATGTCGTCTTCCTCTCCATCGTCACTTGAATCCAACTCGCCACCGCCACGATACGACCGCTGGAGAAGGTCGTGCAACGAACTATCCACTGGTAAGCCATTCGGTCCTCGACGTTTTCCCCATACGTACACATCTCCATTCCGAGCCACTGCAAACGAAACATCGGAATCGTATCCAGCGTACACTTGGGCAATGCCTTTGCCGCGCAGTTTCTTGATAATACGTGGTTCTCCCGATGATTCTAAATCTCCATGACCAAGTTGACCAGCAAATCCTGAGCCAAACGACCAGACACTGCCCATCATATCCAATTGACGCTGATATTCTTCTTCATCGAGTTTTCGTCGTAGAAATTCTGTGCCGCCATTGATTAGTATTCACGATCGCCATTTGCGCAATATCGTGAACGTCTTACCATCACTTTTCTGCTCGGTCAGTGACGCTGTGAGTCGCAAGACCTAGGAAGAACATGACTGTCTGAGCCATCGAATCAGTGTGAGTAAACGCCGTTCGGTACGTACTAGCGTTCGCTTGCCTCCTTTCTTTACGAGTCCCCGTGCAATACACGAGGCACGCAACATCTTGGTCTTCATAAGCGTGAGACATCGGAGATCGAGCTACACGATGTACCTTTCTCTCAATACACTTGGTGGTCACTCTCCAATGGACAATTCACGTACACGTTCCCATTCTTTGTTGGTGAGCAAATCTTTGGTATCTTGAATGGGTAGAAACAAAAGCTTTCGAAAGTTGACAGCATCCCGTCCCGTTGGGACACGAATATCGAGTTTCTTGCGTCGCAAAAAGCCCATTGTGTGAGGTTGGGAACAGTGAATGTGCTCCGAGATTGAATGTGGCAGTTCGAAAAGACACGACCCCTCCGACAGCAATACGCGATCACCGACCTCTGAGAACTCGTTTTTTATTCCAATGAAGCTGGTACGCTATTACCTTGGCATCGGAGAAGGTGAAGGGTTGGGCGCGGGAGTGGTTCGTGATGTTGGGACTGGCAGTCGTGGGCTGATGGTTTGTGCAGGGACCACAACATTCCCTGCTGTCCAGCCCATTGGACTTGAAGTCAACGAGTCTGGGGGCACACAATAGTGGGCATAATCCTTGAGAAAGACAAACTCGCGGTCCTCACGCACACCCAAATTCCAGACCAAGTGACCGCACCAGAGCCATAGTGTAAGCATTCGTGACAGTACCAACGTTGAGATTCGAACGTGAGCACCCAATTCGCGGTCAAAAATCTTGGTATTGGCGTATCCATAGAGCAATACAAATGGACCAGCAAATCCGTAGACAAACATCAAAGCCACAGGTGTGACTGCCAGTTTCTTCAGTCGTAAATACGTCCGAACGGGTGGCGTGAGTGCATCGATTGAGAGGAGCCAATGAAACCAAATAATCCAAGTGATCACATTCACACATCGTGCATCCCACTTGAACATTTCACACATAAGAATAGCCCCAATCAAGAATTGTATCGACGAAAACAAAACTTCAAATGTCTGAAAGATTTCACGCAGCAAACAACCGTGAAAAAATCGTGCCGTAAACCCACAAAACACAGCTGAACCAAGCAATGCGCAACTCGCCAGGATCACTGCTGCATGTGAATTCGGGAGCGTGACGGCATGAATTTGGCTGAGAAAAGTGGCCACGCACGACGCTGTAAAGCTGAGAACACCCGTCGTATAGAGGAGCATGAAGAATGTAGCATGGATGCCATTTTCTGGAAAGGGGAACGGGATGGCGGCACACATACTGGTCACATCGATGTAGACAAGCGTCGAATTGGATCGTAGGAGACGAACACAACTGGGATTTTGACGGTTGTATGCACTTGACTGCGTTCGCGAGCCCGTATTGGATACTTTTCCAAGCGTTAATCGCACCTTGACCATGGTGCAAAACACATTGATCGTTTTCTCGGACGCAGACGTACTGTTGGGGTTTTGTGTTTGTTGCTTCATTCGAATGTAGATGCCTTTGAGTAAGATCACACACAATGTCGGACTGGTCCATAGTAGAATGTCATTTACACTAGACGATTGTCCGTTGATTGTAAACAATGGCTGAAAGCTCCGCGGGAGAACACCAAGAAGAGAGTAACTCCAATAGACGAGGGTGATGATCCACGCGATGATGGGTGCCCTCAGTTGCTGTCCATAGAATCGTACGTCAGCGTCAGCTGCAAAGGCGAGCTGAACAACCCACCACTCGACAACACATACACACGCGCGACAGTCGAAATTGAAACTGATCGCGATGAAAACCCATTGCATTGTGTTGAGAACAAGACCACTTCGAAACTCGCTCTCGTCACAGAGTAAAGACACCATATCAACGTTGAGTTGTCCAGTACCGACAACGAGTGCTGGGATCGATACCAATGATCCAATCCATGCCATGAGATTGCTCACAAGAGGTGCATCCACGACGTGGTCGACAATGGGAAGCACGGTGATGATGCATTGTCCGATCCAAAAGGCTATCATCATCCACCAACGTCCGAATCGCTGTGTTGACAATACTCTTGTGGGCAAGATGCGGCTGAAAACCGTGTGAAACATATCGATTCGAACAGTTGGTGTCGATTGGAGGATGCATTGCGTTGGTTCGTGGGGTAGGGTCGCAGCGACAAGATCAAATGACGGACCATCGCGAGGAACAGCGTCGCTTCCAGCTGAATCATTCTCATCTTCACCCATTGGTGCACACGAACTTGAGCTGTCGATGTAGACTGAGTGACACGGACTGGGTTATCAATAGAAGTCTGAGTATTTGTATGGACCTTCATTGACCATCATTACAACCGATCGAAGTCAATTCCCACCTGGCTGGAAATAGTTAGGATTCTAGTGACATCTCAATATCCATGAACTCTTACTGTTGCTGATTTGGGTCTCGATTCTCAATTGAAGTTTTTCTGAAATCCGTTGGCTGGTGTACCTATCGTCATGATATTCCCATATCCGCAGATTGATGGTGAATAACATGGCTTTGTGTGCCCTTGTTCGGCACATGAATCTATCCTATTCATTTGAATGGTCGAAAGGAGAATTCCACGACCTTCTCCATGTGACAGGGGGACAAGGATGTTTCAAACTGCGAGTTGATGGGATGAGTGTTCATCGATGCGACCCCATACCACTTCTATCTGTTGGCCCAGCTGATGGAGCTGTTGAATCGGCCAGACCCTGTGCTTGAGAAGCATCCAGAATCTTGTTGAAATATCGTACACGACGCAAAATGTGAACTGGATTGGTCGTCACAAAGTTTTCTTCGAACCTACCAGGGACAAAGACAGTAACGTGAGCTCATAAACACAAACAATTGGCACATTTCCGAACGTACGCTTGACATGCGAGCCAAGGTATTAGACATATTGCAGTCGAAAGCGCAAAACCCAACCCAAACAGTGGCGTCGTCATGGCGGCCCTCCATGCTCCTTCGATATCACTGCTGAAATGGTCGTACACTGCGATTGCGACAATGAAGACCGCCAGGGACGCGGCGTAAATAGTTGACACGACTGCGTTCCAGTTCCATGTCTCGTAAAAAATCTGGAAATGTACGATTGGCACGATGTAGAAGAATGACGCAACGCTTCCAGTCCACTGATCCCCACCCGGGCCATTCTTTCCGATCGCGTCTCCGGTTTGAAAAAGAACCATCGGAACAAGGGTGAGCACGATTGCTTGGAATGTCGCAAGGACCGCTGATTTTGCTAACGTCTTGAACGAGAAATACTCGTTGTGTGCACCGGACCGGTAGAGCTCCGGAAATGTTTCAGCAATCTTCTCGGGTAAATCTGTCTCCATGACCGCGCGAACAATGACAGCCATCGCTGTAAACACCATATTGTACGCTGTGATGTACATGTCACAGAAGAATGTCTGCATACAAGACACGGCTTAAACGTCAGAGCACCACAGACAAAGGGAATTCGTCCGAACTTACCTGACCACTGTGACCCGATACAATCCCATAGATGAATTGTGGTAGCGTGAAGACAATGTTCTTGTAGAAGAAGTAGTTGATACACTGCGACGTCCGCATGTACGACAGTCGGCCATGATGAAGAAGGAGTCTTCCCAAATGACTAAACTGCTGGACAGCATAATCCGAACTTCGAACTGCTTGCATTCCTTCTTGACCCACTATACCAACACCAACATGTGCAGCACGAATCATACTGACATCATTTGCACCATCACCCACAGCTAAGGTGACATATGGAACACCAGACTTCACCAATTCGACAACGAGCGCTTTTTGCAACGGTGAGGTTCGACAAACAATCACGGTCGTGGACTTTAGAGCAAGCTCCAGAAACTTATCCCGATTTATCGATGCCAAGGCACACGTGAGCGACGCTCCCTCGATAACCAAAGCTCGGTTCTCCTAATGGTGATCGATACTGTCAGTGTCTGTTCACGTCCAAAATATAAAATCGCATACCTTCGCGTCTTTCAGTGCTTGATCAAGTTGAATGGTCATTTCTTCACGGCTCGCAGCCTGAAGGATTACTTCCTTCATCCCTGGTGTAACAACTCGGCAAAGTCTTCCCATTTCAAGAGACGTTTCGAGCTTGTCTCCAGTCAGCACCCAAATCTAAAGTCAATGGTTGATGAGTTGCATCCAGCGTACCAATGCAATCAAAACGAACCTTAATGCCCGCTTTCTGGAAGAGTGATATTGTTTCGGGAACGCCTTCTTGGAGTTTATCCTCTACAGCTAGATAATCACAGCGAGAGTATTCGTAAGCACCGTAGTTTTTAGAGTGAACAGCGTCTTAAAGCATACATACCACTTGATCCAATTAGAGTAAGTTTACTCTCGATCTCATCAATCAGGCGTTCAGTGTTCAGGTCTTTCGACTGCATATTCAGCTCAGCTTCATGATACCGGTCTACCCAAGTGTTGTAGTAACTCTCGTCCTAGCAATATTCGATTGGAAAGTGAGTCTCAGTGTTCATCACATCAAACACCAATCAGCCATACCAGTACGCGTTCGGCGAAAAGTAAAATGCGAAACCCTTCAGCAGCAAAACCTGTCACATGTTCCATTGTAGTACTTTTTGGTGATAGGAACGCGTCGCATCGATCGAGAATGACGCTGTCAGCTCCTTTGCATATCAACTTGATACGGTTGTCGGGGTCGCGAATGATGATTGACATACGCTTTCGGTCGCTTGAGAAATGTAAGACTCTCAATATCTCGTACGATAATGTATATGTGACCGTCTTCAAATAGGATTTTTCTCGACCTTCTTCTGTCAATGATAAGAACATGTGCTGACCATTTCTTGCAAGCAATTTCACTCCCATGCGAGCTGCCCCTCGGACAAGAGCGCACTCATCTGGAGAGTCGGAGTTGTATTGAATGTCACCACCACCTAGAGTAGTGGATGGATCGATCTCGCAGACCACAGTATTACAAATGGCCATTGCGAGCGCCAATCGACTCTCTTTGCACTCGAGGTTCCGCAAGAATGTCTTGAATGCTGCAACGTTCTTCATATCACCGACCATTGTTTGATTGCGGGGTAACGAATCATTCCTCAAGCTAGCGGTACCTTGATGGGTCACCAGATCGAGGGACGATATGGAAACCGCACGAGGCGTGGTGATTGTTGCCGACTCCGTCTTTCTGTCTGGTACGCCATAGATGGTCCCATCAACACTGCACTTGCGAAACTCCATTCGGTTCATGGTCAGCGTGCCTGTCTTGTCCGTAAAGATGTACTTGACTTGGCCAAGTTCGTCCGTCAGTGATGATGTGTTGGTAACAGCACAAGCCCCATTCGTCGATCGCATTCGGTTATCCCATGAGATAAACTTGGCGTGAGCACCTTTGACGAGCTCAACAGTCACGACCAGAGAGATTGGTATCAGCGTGTTCATGAGAACGATGAAAGACAGGAACAGTAGAATCCCGTTGGCGACCTCGTTGTTCACAGCGTTATCGTACTCCTTGTGAAGACCTCGAACATTGTGGAGAATTGAAGCAATCGCACATATAATGACCTCGATCATGAAGACGATAACAACAGCTTTACTAGTCATGGTTTCAACATGGCTCATCTTGTGATGCGGATCTCGTGCGTTTTTCATGATCTTGGTCTCGTGACCCGTATAGACGACCAACAAATATATCCACTTGGTATTCATCAATGTCGATCCACGCAGCATGAATTGTTTCTCACTGAGACTGTATAATTTTGAATCAATGGAGATGTTTCCAGAGAAGTGATATAAATCTTGGTCTGGTTGTTCACATTTCACAAAGTACCGTGTCTTGTATCGGTCGTCAGGACTGAATGAAAACTCCAACGTAGCTTTCAAAGCTTCTCGTGATTTTAAATTTGCTTCACCATCAAGATTGCTAGTGTCAATGAAACAAGATCCATCGTCCTCGCTACTCGAGAGGATTACACCATCAGCTGGAAGATATTCCCGTTCAGATACTCGCAAGATGTCACCAACTTCGATATTTTCCCACATGACACGTTCTTCTTGAAAATTTCGAATCACCACAACAGGTTTCCCATTGAACATTCGATCCGTTTGCCTTCGTTTTTGATCTTCAATCGCTTCTCGGAGCAAACTAACACTCACGACCATCACAAGGGGTGCAATGGCTGTAAAAGGTTTTAACGACGAGATCAAATCAATCGATTGTAAGATCGCAATGGCCAAGAAATATAGATTCGCGCTCTACAATATATACATCGTGTCAATCGCTCATTTCAATTGGTACGTTGATATGTACTTACCCGTCGAAATTCTTGTAAAAGACAAATGGGAACAAAATTCACCCATGTGTACTTGGTCGTTCGAATTTGATTGTTGATATATACCGGTTTGAGATGGGTTTTCTCATCACGTTCAATACGAAAAGGGTCCACAATACGATACGTTCGTTCTATAGCACTTTGTCGACGGGGATTTTCCACCATGATGGCCTTCACACGGGCTTTTCCAAAAAGCCGTCGGTGTGAGGCGTGGCGCGATGGCGCCCAATGGTTCACTTTTGTTGCTTTCAGCCTGTCGGAAGAATCGTTGTTGGACGAGCGTTGGTGTTCACGGACCTTTACTGGCTGCGACAGCGTTCACACGCGCGGGGGACTTTTGTCTATCGCGTCTTGGAATCGTTTCTCTTCAATCGCGACGCCCACGCGTCAATATCGGCAATCAACGACACAAGCTGATTGTTCAGGCCGTGCTTTCTAGTGCTACGTTGTGATGGTTGGTTTCTTCTTGCTGGCATAGATGCGAGAACCTAAATTTACACTACGTTTTTGAGATGGCACATATAGATAGCATGCAACCTTTGCAATCCCATGTTTCAAGTGACAGAGGATGGAAGGGGGGCGGACGATCGGAAACCGCCACATAATACAGGGACCTAAACACAGACGAAAGCACTATAGAATATGTTCGGAGATGTAGTATCTAGAAGAGTATATGCATCGCGAATACCTGGCGCGTGCATAGTTGCATTTTCCCATTTTGAGTTTTGGTGTCTCAACGTTTCCCCAATAGATTAGTAGACCGTCCGCTATTGAAGTATTGGAGACAGAGTGATGATCTTTCGGACCAAGTGCAACGTCTAAAGGTCCAAATGGACCTATTCCGAGCTCGTGAAAAGTCGCCGTCGGATGGATTTTGCTTGGGCCACACAAGCACCATGTACGTTGCCAAGCCCAAGCAACGAACGAGTGTCAAGGTGTGTGTGCAAAAGTCTAACCATGTTTAAAGTCTAACCGCGTTGTTTATCTCCCGTAGCAACAAGAGGCTGTTAAGGCCAAGACTAAAAAAGGCCTTACGGTTGAAGAATGTGTCGCCAAACGCGACTTTACTGGTTCTGCAGCCATTCTTGAGTTTAATCTCAAGAGCGAAGACAAAACCAGTGGGGATGACAAGCGTAAGACCATTTTGTGGCTTGCGTATACGTATTTTCACTTGGGTAATTACCAACGGGCTCTCGATTGCTACGACCAAGTTCGTGACCTTGACGAGACTCCTGAAGTCTATCTCTATCGTGCCTGTTGTATGTACTATCTTCAACAGTACAAAGACGCGATGAAAGAAGCGACTAAAGGACCCACTGGTGTTTTGCAAAATCGTGTGCTTTTTCATTGTGCCCATAAACTGGGTGATGAAGATAAATTATTGGTCTATCATCAACAACTCACGGATTCCAAAGAAGATCAACTATCGTTGGCCGCCATTCATTATTTGAGAAATCATTATCAAGAAGCAACCGACATTTACAAACGTCTTCTCTTGGAAAATCGGGATGACATTGCACTCAATGTCTATGTCGCCATGTGTTACTACAAACTCGATTATTATGATGTCTCCCTCGAAATTATGCAAGCTTATCTCCAAGCTTTTCCCGATAGTGTCGTGGCAATCAATGTCAAAGCATGCAATCAATTTAAATTGTACAATGGGAATGCGGCCAAAGATGAAATTAAGACATTGACCGATCGTGGTTTCAACGTCGACACTAACGATCTGGTGGGCCATAATATGGTGGTCTTTGAAGATGGCGCCAATGCATTGCGTGTCTTACCACCATTGGTTGATGCTTTACCAGAAGCTCGATTGAATTTAGTCGTGTATTATCTCAAACATGACAAACTGCAAGAAGCGTACGAACTTATCAAGGATACAGAACCATCGACACCACAAGAATACATTCTCAAAGGGGTGGTACATGCAACGCTTGGTCAAGCTTCATCGTCGCGACAACATATCAAAACGGCACAACAATACTTTCAATTGGTCGGTTCGTCCCCGACAGAATGTGATACGATCCCTGGTCGTCAATGTATGGCATCATGCTTTTACTTGCTCAAGCAATTTGAAGATGTCAATATCTATATGAACTCGATCAAGCAATATTTGTACAATGAAGATGATTTCAACTGGAACTATGGGATCTCCCTTTGCAACACGGGCAGTCATCAAGAAGCGATGGAGACACTCATGCGTGTCCAACGAGAGGACTATCGTCGTGACTATTGTTACGTGAGTTGGCTCTGTCGATGCTACATTCTCAATCACAATCCATCGGCTGCATGGGATTTGTACCTCAAGCTTGACAACTCCGACGATTCTTTCAATTTGCTACAACTCATTGCGCATGATTGTTACAAAATGGGTGAATTTTTGTATGCTGCCAAGGCATTTGATGTCCTCGAGCGTTTGGATCCCGATCCAGAGTATTGGGAAGGAAAGCGTGGAGCTTGTGTGGGTGTGTTTCAACGTATGGTCGCTGGAAAATCCTCCCGTGTCGAGTTGGAAGAAGTCATGGGTATGCTCAAGGCCAACAACAATCCACAAGTCGAGTACATCATGCGTATCATGAAGAAATGGTGCACGGAAAATGGTATCTCAATCTGAGAAGGCATGTCTTCGTTGATGTAGTCAACTTGAGAGCAATTGCATATTTTCATTCTTGATTATAGTTGTTTACTCTTTATTGGGTTTCGCTCGTACTCGATTGATGGACCAGACAGCACCAATTGATGCCAGCAAGTATGTTAGCAGCTTCTTATCGTGAGGATTCTTGACGCGGCGACGCCACTGGAAGATCGCAAGCACGAGAATGAACAAACCAAGCTGTTGGAGCCACCCAGTCCATCGCCGCCGACGTCTTCGTGGTCCTTGGGGGTTGCTACTGATGCTGTGCGAAGGATACATTCTAGTATCTCCACCAGTCGCGTGATCTTCTTCCAATACGGTTGAGCTATGGGAGAGCACATATGTGAGTAAAGTGCTCACCAACGGATGGAGAAGACGACTTACAGAGCTTGTTGAAGTGCGTAGCGACTTGATGTTCGACGAAAAGAAGACTCAGAGAGTGCATTCCGCGAAAAGCCCGTTTGAATCGAAGACAGCTGTGGCGTTGTGTTGTTCTCCGAGCGCATGAATGCTTGCATGTCTGAGAGCGAGTAGTTGCGATTCGACTAGCAACCTCAACGTCAGTCATTACTGGTGAACAACGTGAGAACAGTGAAACCTACTTTTGTGGATACGACAGTGAGTGACTTGAGTAGCGAAAGTACGTCCGTGTAGTCGTCCAAATAGAACTCGGCGCTTGATGGTTTCTGTCCGACTGTACACGTGAACACCCGATCTATGGATATGTACTACAGTCAGCACTGCCATAGCTTCACACCACACCACTCCATTCTCACCTTTGGCAATCACGGAACTGGCTGTAAGCTCGTTCAACTTTTCAAACATGAGTTCATCAGCAACATCGTCGCCAATGCACAAGACAAAATCGGCTGGATTGTTCTCCATCCGCATGGTTTCGAGAATTCGCGCAATCACTTTGCCCTTGCCAACATTCTCGGGACGCACTTCAATATAGTCCTTGCCTTGAATTATACTCAACGGCCAGCCTTCAAACACGCTTTCTAAGTGCTCTTTCAACTCTGATGCCTGAAGTGCACCAAACTCAAAATCGGATTTGCCATAGCGAAACAGCACGGCACTCTTGCGTCGTTCAAGTGTCGAACCGTTTGTACGGTCAACGTACAGCTCAATGATCCGTTCAGCTTTCTCCCGCCAGCGTCGACTTGCTGCTTCCGACGTAAAGACATCACTACTGCGTTCCCATGGCCGTACCATTCTCGCATTCTGACCAAGTACCGCGCGACGGATAAAGTACCCGTGTTCCGCGACCAATCCGAGACCAGGAACACCACCAAATTTCTCGGCCAACACGTCGCAGTTACATCCGCTCACAATAAATACAGTATTTCGTGGATCCTTGCACAAATGCTCAAGTGTCGACAGGCCCGAGAGAGATACATCCGGCCACCGAACACCGAGCATTTTTGACACATCGGGAGCAACCGTTCGATAGTAGTCCAGGAAAATTGCACGGGACTTGCTCGTTCGGTACACAGGTGCGACTTCTGGCTCAGTTAATTTCTACAACAGACAACCGGCAATTGAGCCAAACCCAGATCACAAAGCATACGTTCGAGACACCACTCACTCGAAAACTTGCACTGACTTCCATGACTCGAAAGTCCAATCCAAACCCTGTCCCCATGTACACAAATGTATCTTCCTTCTTCCGCGCATTGACAATGTCGCTCAGCACACACTTGGCCCATCGACGCGGTGGGTTGGACGACACAAACTGAAAATCGCAATCACGACGGTATTCACGCTCTTTTGGTGTCATATACATGGCATCTCGAATGGCGTCGACCAATTGATCCAATTCCCATGGATTCACCGTGAGCGCACCACTCAATAGTCGACTACTTCCTGAAAACTCGCTTAGAATAACGATCCCAGCTGCTGTTTTGTGCGTCACAATATACTCGAACGGTGTCGTGTTCAAACCATCACGAAGTACAGTCGTAAGTTGCACATCACCGACACGCCAGAGTGCCACACGTTCTCGAAAGGGAAATTCTTCAATCTCTTCATAGTCAATGACATTACCGTGTGCCTGTTCGTAGTACTTGCGATTGATGGCGTCCACAACGTGCTCGATTTCTTTCTTGCTTTGTAAAAAGTCGTAGACGCGACCACGACGATGAATACCTTTCTGGATCATCACCACTTTGCCCACAAAATCAGGACATCGCGTGAGAAATGCATCAAAGGCGAGCATCTTGAGTGGAATGCCCTTGAGTCGCTCAATACTATCGCAACCAACAATGAGTTTCTTATCACGGTATTGTTGACGGAGGGCGACGACCCGTTCGCGTACGGGATCTTCGTTCAACGCACTCTCGATTCGTACTGCATCGATTGCCAAGTGACTACAAGTCACTGCGACCCGACGTCCACCATAATCAATACCAAGTTGACCACGTAGAATTGGATGATACGACAAGCCGAGAATGCGTTTGCATGCCGACATAAAGTGCCGTGCATACCTAGGATCATTGATCATTAGTTTTTCTCCAATGCCTGTCACTTGGGATCGCACAAACGTACTCAAACAAATGAAAACCAATGTGATCCGCATTGAGCATACCCCGTAAAATCTCTTTTCGGGCCGACAGCGTCCGAAACACTTCGGACGATGGGAATGGAACGTGGAGAAAGAGCCCAATGTTGGCATTTCGTACTTTGCGGATAATATACGAAGGGGCCAGTAACAAATGATAATCTTGCACCCAAATGACATCACCAGGTTCATACAACTCGCAGATTTTCTACATTCCCACATCTTTAGTAACCCCACCATATCCGTCGGTTATCTCCATGAGTACACGTACCGTGGCAAAAAGCTGATTTACACTGGCATAGGCTTGCCATGCAAGTTTTTGTGTATCCGGTGTCCAATAAATGGCTGGTTTGTCAGTGTCCCCCTCTGGTATCACATCGATGGGCGAGTAGACATCAATGACATTATGAAACGTTGGCCAAAGCGTTTGTTTGCAGTATTCTTCATAGTACAAACGCGCTTCTTCGGGTGGTACAAATACAGGAAAACAATTAAACACACGTAATTTCTCGGTCAAAACCGCTTGTTCATCGAGCGGAATCTCCCATTCGGGGATCCGACCAATGAATTTGATCGAACCACGTTGTTGTAATTCCCGATGGGAAAAACTATTTTGTGCTTCAATGACACGGTCCCCCGCCCATTCGACATGCCATTCATAGTGCACGGGTGTCGTGGCATCTTCACTATCGCTCTGACGATCCGTTGCCGTTGGGATGGCAATCGCGCGTTTGGTGACACGGACGGGGAGTCGATTCGACGCGATGATCACGGGCGTGGCAGGCGTCCATCCATCGCCTAACCCATCGTTTGGAGGTGCATGCATTGCTCTATCCAATAGACGATTGTTTACACGACCTTAGCGTCGCATGGAACCTCCACGGGATGGACCCAAGCACTTTCGAATGATCTTTTCTACGACATGCAGCAACCTTCGCGCAACATTAGTCCGTGGAAGTGACACGAAGGTACGCCACACCACACGACGCTTCAAGATTGAGAAATGAGCAAGAAAGGTGGGAAAGCCAAGCCCAAGGCCAAGGCCACGGCCGAGGACGAGAATGTCGTGACACGTGCTATGGTCTTTGTGAATTATGGCAAACTCTGCAAGTCTGTAGTGTACAATAAAGAGAGTTATGAGGCGAACGTCTAACACCGAGGGTGTAACCCGATAGATCCATTGGGGTACCAATCAATCTGCATGTCAACGATGTCCTACGTGGCAACAGTGAAGAAGAAGCCGAACTGGTGAATGTACGTGTGGGGTATGGTGGTTACTTGTATGGCTATGGACTTATCAACTGGAATAGTTTATTCTTGAAGGCGAAATTGGTTCGCTTGGTCCAGGGGGTACACGAGCGATTACCATGGCATTTCTCATATCCTCTTTTACATCTTCAATCGTCATGAACAATGGTGATGGAGAAATGGTTTTCTTTAACTATGCGTATCTGTATACGGTATTGGGCCAGGGATTACGACTGGTCCGTATCTTCATTTACGTTATATTCGTATTTGGAATCAGGATGTTGGGAATGAAGGCGCTGCAGCCATTGTACAATGCGTGAGTGAGAGCTAATCCCTCACTAGTACTGAAACATTGTCTCGTAGGCGACACTATTGCAGTCTACACCACCTTCTATCAATATTGCATACTTGGAACTCATGGATTGCGCTATCGGTGACGACGGGTACCATCATGTTTTGAAGTTTCGCCTCTTTCATCTCTGATGAGTTTGGTATTATAGTTGTCGTGCACTAGCCGAAGTCCTCAAGACTCAAAAGCAGCCAGGTCTCCTCACTCTCAATCTAGACTATAACTCGGACATTGGTGATACTGGTGTCATGGCGCTGTGTGACGCACTCTTTGTCAATTCGGTGCTCAAGAAACTACACTTGGATTTCTGTGGCATTGGTCCAGTTGGTGCCATCAAACTCGCACAACTTGTCGCCATGCCATCGAGTGCCATCGACACACTATCGTTACAAGGCAATTCGTTGGGGGATGAAGGGCTCTATCACTTTTCTCTTGGGCTTGCACGAGCTCAACACCTGGTGACCCTGAACCTCGCGGATAATGCCATTCGCAATGTACGTTTTCTTCTAGGAGATCTGCGGGATGGACTCTCACTCAGTGATTTTGCTGTGGATAGAATGAAGAAGCCCTGATGGCATTCCGTGATGCTGTGTTACGAAGCAAGTCGCTTGCCCATGTCGATTTTACGTATAATCCCATCGACTCAAACGGTGCCACGTTGTTACTTCCAGTGGTTGGACCGGAAAATACAAAACTCTTATCGTTCCAAGTGGATGCATCATTGCCGGCCAATCTCTTTGCTCAGCTTAATCGCGCACCCAAAGGGGAGAGCAAGAAGGGGAAGAAGAAAGGAGGCAAAAAGAAGAAATAGAACGTCACGCGAATACTCTGGTGTGATTACAACATTTGCGTCACAAACAACTAACTAACTAGTTCAGATTAAATAGAGATCATGGCGTCTGGGTCACCACTCAGGCCTCGTTGGAGCATGGGCGGCATCGTCGGGATAACATCGCTGGGGACTTCATCGATTCGGGAATCAGCAAGTTTGGCAGGCGGTTCCCGAAGGAAATTGCCAGTTTCCACATAGAACTCGCTCTCACCGGCTGCATCTTCGTCTTCGAGTTCGGACTCGGCCACGGACACGAATGAGTCTTCGAGGAGCCGTTGTGAGCGTTGATTTCTGTGATTCCTCTTCAAGCGGCTCTGTGCGTACGCCGATGGTGAGCCTGCTGACGAGGCATAGGATGACATGAGCGATGCTTGCGAATTGTTCAGGAACGACATGTTGGAGATCGTGGATTGCGTCATGTCGCTCACGCTGCTCATACCAGTGAATCGTGGTGCGGTCGTGTCCAGTGTCTCTTCCCGAGCTATCCGTTGCAAGCTGCTGATCACTTGCTGAATTGTAGGGCGCTGCGTTGGATCAGTCTGCCAACAATTTACGATCAACAGCTTCCATCGCAATGGACACAACTCGGCTCGGATGATCGGTCGCATGCCTTTCAGCACAAAGTCCTCAATCTCGTGGTTCCACCGCGTCGCTTCAAACGGCAGTTTGCCTTCAATGAGTTCCCAGAGAATAAGTCCCAAGCTGTAGATATCGACTTTGTGTGTGTAAAACTTTTCCCCTCGCATCACTTCGGGCGCCATCCACCGCGTCGTACCTACAAGACCCGTCATGACCATCTCATCCAAGTCGTTCATGTTGATTTTCGACTGCGTATGCTGCACGGACGACACAATCTCGGCAAAGCGGAGGGTTCCAAAATCAGCAATCTTTGCATGCCACGAGTCGTCGACCAATACGTTTGGACTCTTCAAATCACGATGGATCATTGGTGGATTGGCATTGTGAAGGTACTGGATACCGTGAGCAATACCCAGTGCAAGACGAAGCTTTGTAGACCATGACAAGTGCTTGATGTTGGATCGCATCAGTACGTCTCGTAAAGATCCACGTGCACAATACTCACTGATGATACAAATCGATCCTTTGTAAAACCCAGCTTCCATGAACAAGACAATGTTCGGATGAGATAAGTTCTTCATCAATTTGGCTTCTTGTTGGATCTCGAGGTTGCACGCGTCTTGGAATTCCTTGAGTTCTTCGGATCGATCAATCATGAGCGATTTCATTTTCACTGCAACGTCGGCACCACGCCATTTGCCCTTGTATACGACCGCAATCCCTTCACCAATTTTATCACCAATTTCAAGACCCTTGAGTTCATGCTGTGTTGGCGACATGAGGAGTTGATCTGCCACATTACGTCCGGTCGGGAGATGCGGGTTGTAATGACCAGTGTCGTCTGGTATGCCGCCTTCCATACTATTGGCTCCTTCTGTCGAAGCCGTCGCACGTACGTCCCCATCACGAAACCAACGAAGGCAGAACACAGGCCGAGTGAGGTAGATAATAGCGTTGGCTGTGGGCCAGAGAGCAATCAGCGTCGAACAAACAGTCTGGGTCGTCCCGGGTGCATTCTTGAACTGACTAATGTTGTAGATGACAATGGGCGAGACAAACACGGTGAATGCGATGGCGTACGAGAGGAGTTTGGCGACCACGTAGGTGCCACGCCGTCGCGAGAGTTGTTGTCGCCATCGTCGTACGAAAATGCCCCATGCACAGGCTACCAACAGAATATTGATGGTCGCAAACACCATCCACAATACCATGGCCATGTCGGCAAAACTCTTTTTCTGATAGTAGACCGAATACAAGACGAGCACCCAATACAAGACGGCCGTCATCCAGATAATGGCATGAGCAATCATCACATCAAATCGTTCACGTCGTGGCGTAGCAATATAAATGGCCAAAGTGCCCATCCAACAAAACGATGCAATTTGCATACTCCAATGAGGTGCCTTGGCCCAAAATGTGAGTTGAAATCCTTCATTGAGATCATGATCATGAATGGTAAATGCTGTCGTAATCGCTCCCGTGAGACTGAAGACCAAGTCGGAAAAACACGCTGCCCGAAGAATCCGTGTCGCCGGTGACGCATGACCACGTACCGGAACAACTGGAGCTTCCAACAGGTTGATTTGACCACGATTCGTACCGGAATCGTCGTCACTTGCCGATGTCGTCGTACTGACAGGACGGGTTCCTGTCGTACTTACAGTTGTTTGGAGTTGTTTCTTGGGTGGCGTCCCTGTAACCCCGACCATTTGCAGGATATGTTGCGTGCCCACAAATGTACTAAAACATGTCGAGCAGATTTGGGCGGCGAGTTTCGCATAGAGCAAGTCATCGTCCACGAGGCGCCCCATGGCAATGCCGTCATATACCTCGTCCGACACCAATGGGGATTCTGTTGGTGTTGGGGAACAAATGGGTGGGGTACACTCGAGGGTTACGTTGGTGTTCTTGTCTGTGTGTCGAGAGAACCAGCTGGGATTGGTATGGACGATGCCATAGTCCCACACCAGCTGGTAATGTGGACCGCCGTACGTGGGTTCGATGAAACGAGAAATGCTACGTATAGACCACATGGAATCTAATGAGTGGTGAGGTGGGGACGCCCCCAGGCTGTCAGGCGAGGTTATACATAAGGGATAACCTTGAATGAAGTTGGTGTGTTGAGTGTTCACCAAATGTTGGCCAAGTGCCAACTTCTTGATGGCTCTTTATCCACCAGCATCTGTGGATTCCTTGATGTCCCATCCGCCAGCTAACGAGGACGTGGGATTCAGAACGGGTTATGTTTGGCGGTTACACCTATCTGACCACCTGGTGGACGAGGAATATACTAATTTGAGTCAATTGAATTGGAGATTCTTGTTTCCATCATCCAATCAAAACCATCCAAACCTCTATTTCTACCAATCATACATGCTCGGAGCTCTTCAGTTCGCGTACAGAGACCAGCCATTTTCGACCAGAGTGTAGCCATTTTGCTCACACGTCTCAGGATTCTTGTCATTGTGCGTACACGTGCACTGTGCCGTCGGCGAGTGTGAGCTGACCTTTGCCGTTGAGGGCAACGTGGTTGTCCTCCCAATCACCAACAAAGCTATCACCGTTGGCAAAGAACCCAATGCCTTGGCCATGTCGTGTGCCATTGACCCATTGACCATCATACAAATCCCCACTGGCATATTTGCAGACCCCACGACCATGCGGACGACCTTTCACACACTCTCCCGTGAACTTGCTTCCATCAGGAAAGAGAATTGTCCACTCGCCATCAATGGGCTCGTCATTAACCCACGATCCTTCCTTGGTAATTCCGGTGGTAGGATGAACTAGCATCCCTGAGCCTTCTCGCATGCCATTTCGCCACTGACCTGTATATCGCTCGCCCACGGCACTCGTAAATGTACCTTCTCCATCTCGTACATCGTTACGCCAACTACCAGAATACGTCGAACCATCGGCAAACTTGGCATCACCAGTTCCATCACGACGACCTTGTTTCCATTCTCCACTGTATTCTTCCTTTTGCAGCGTAAATACTTGTTTCCCCATTCCATGCTTCTGCCCATGTGCAAACTCTCCTTCATATACATTCCCTTCGGCATCAATGTATTTCCCAGAACCATGAAATTGGTTGGTACGCCAATATCCCGTATAGGTCTCACATCCGCGAATGACACAATGACCATACCCACAACGCATGTCATTTTCCCACTTGCCATCATAGATGAAATCCTTCATGCCAGATGTAAGGATACCACTGCCATGACGTTGGTCATTTTGCCATTCCCCATCGTATACGGTGCCTGTCGCTCGTTCAATCAACGTTCCCGTCCCATGACGCATACGATTTCGAAATCCACCCTCGTAACGATCGCCGTTTGGATACACAAATACATGCATTCCTTCGTCTGGTGGTTTTACTCCTCTTAACGCTTTGCTCGAACCACGTGAAAGCATACCGGACAACGCCTTCTTGATTGGCACAGGTGATCTGGACAATGGAACGTCCACAAACCTCGACGGTGGTTGCATCGGCTTGACAAACGCACTATTGTTCCACTCTCCTTCCATAAGCGTACCATCGACATTCACGAGCACACCAAATCCTTCTCGAAGTCCATCAACCCATGCTCCCGAGTACGATGAACCATTGGCATATTTACACACACCTTCTCCCCACGGACGTCCACGACGACATTCTCCCGTGTATTTATCACCATTTTCGTACATGAGAAACCATGTTCCATCGAGTTCACTGTCCTTGCGCCACGTTCCTTCTTTTGTGATCCCAGATTTTGCTGAAAAATACGAACCTTCTCCATGACGATACCCTTTCCACCACTGTCCATCGTACCGATCACCATTGGCGTAGAGTAGAAATCCCGTTCCATGACGTTTCCCATCTTGAAAATTCCCCGAGTATTGAGTCCCATCCATATACTGAGCTGTCCCGGTACCATGAAATCGACTGGCTCGCCATTCGCCAACATATTGCTTTAAACCACCAAATTCTTCTTCTAGTTTCGCTCGTTGGACCGTGAGTTTGCCCATACCTTCTCGCAGCCCACGTTGCCATTCCCCATCATAGACGTCTCCGTCTGCATTCGAATAGACACCCATCCCATGGAATCGATTGTTGAGCCATTCCCCTGCATAATTCTCGACATTCTTCAGTGAACTATGACCTCGACCGGAACGAACATCATGTTTCCATTCGCCATCGTAAATGTATCCACTGACTTGGGAACTCAAAATCCCTTTGCCATGCCGTTGATCGTTGACCCAATCACCTTCGTATTGATTCTTGGTCAGGTATTCAATATAAACCCCCACACCATGTCGTTTCCCATTCTTCCACTCGCCATCGTATTCATCCCCATTTGTGTAGGTATAGGTCGCGTGCCCTTCTTGTGGTGGTGGTTTCACTTGTCCCATCGTCGATCGTCGCCGCTCCAAACGTCGGACATTAAGCCATTTCTCAAAATTTCTCGTTTGTTGCCAGGCATGTATCCAGGCACGACCATATTCAGCATAATACTTGGACGTTGGATCACTAAAGATGGGTGCTGCCAAGTCTTCAATGCGTGCATACAGACTGGGATTTGTGGGAACACGAAGATTGTCTTCACTGTTGTTATCACTATCACCCGTGAAAACACACTTGAAACCTTCATCCAAGAAATGTTCAAAATACGATTGGAACTGGGCAAGAATCCAATCCACATCCGACTGGTTGGCTTCGACGACAACAATATCTTTTCGTACCGTTTTTCGACGTGTACGAGCTATCTGTGCGAGTTTTCCTGATGCTGTGCGTGCTGCTTGACGAAGACTACCCGTACGTTTACGAGGTTCCGAAACCGTCTCGACCAGATTGCGACCAAATCGTTCCGCCAAACTATCGGCAAAAGCTGCAGTTGATGCGCCAAACCCAAACGCATATTCATTCTTGAGTGTTGGAAACGTCACGAGATGATGATTGTCAAGATCCACAATGAGGTCCAGCTTGGCATTGGGTTGTTTGGAGAGCAAGGGATCAGTCGTACCCACAAGAAATCCACTTGTACTGTACACAGCATCGGCTTGATCTTTTGTAAAACATGGCTGTAGCAGAAAGTCGTCACTGAATAACGAAAATGGCATGCCATATCGCTTGAGACGGTATATCACTGCTTGAATGGTTCGTGATGTCCACTCGGTATGAACCGAGAGCACGCCCGGCAAAAGCGCCAAGAGGGCGAGTGTTGCTGATGATGCGAGTGCTGGATTCGTGGAGTAACACAGTATCCGTCCTTCCAACAACAAGACGCGTAGCATCGCAATCACATCTTTGCCAAATCGTTTGACGATGCTCACGACGGGTAATCCAACGTACAGTTCCCGATACGGTAAATCGTGAAATGGAATCGCGCCACTGGTTAACCGCTCGTAAAACGTCTCGACCAAATCAAAACTAGCAAGGGCACCATCTCCCGTGGATTGCGCAAAGACACGTGTCGCTAATTCTTGAAGACGTTCTTTGAGGTAAGCTTGAAACGGGACATTGGAAAGCACCACTAGAAAACAAACTTCTTGTTGGACGTAAAATGTCCGTTTAAATCGTGGTTCGGGAACAGCAACGCCTTGTAACGTGTGGTATTTCGCATGATCTTTTGGGAGATGAAAGAAAATCCCATCTTCGTCGCGTGGCGCCGTCGCCGTTGGTCCGGTTCGAAGTGGTGTTGGGGTCGAAGCTGCATACGTCCAATCCCGAAAGACCACAGCATCAATCTCACGATTAAAAATCTCTTCTTCTTCCTCATCCACCTCAACGTCTCCATCGTCCAATTCAAACGCAATGTCTTCCGCCGCACGCACCGTAGGCGCGGCTTGCGTTGTGCGCAAGGATGCAACCAGTAGTTGACCACAGCGTAAGAGATCTTCGGATGTAATCGCCGTGTGGAGATCATCACTACAGCGAAAGAAATCGACTTCATCGCGATGAAGCGTATCATGAAGAGAGTAATGGCTACAGCCAGGCGTCCATCGATGCATTCGCACGACGCCAAGCGCCCATACTGCCGGAGGCTCCATCAAGACGATTGATTTGTCCGGATGAGACTTGAGCAAACTGTTCTTTGTTCCGATGTGACCCTCTGATTGGCTACAATTGGTGATTCTCTTCATTGGATTGGTTAAAAATACAAGTTGATCTCTTCGTGAAGAGCTCCATCGACCAGATGGAATGGTTCTCGACAATATGGCGGATGTGTTGAAGGCAACGACTTGAAGTTGCCCTGTCGCTTAGAACACATTTCCTCTGTCGGCATCAAAAGGAAATCCTCCAAATGAGCATCTCGGCCCACGTGTCGCCTTCGACCGACGGCAGCGTTGGGACGTCGACCGTCTATTTAGCCCCATCGGCCTGGTCACCAGTGGTCTCTCGTCTTCCCATTGCGCTTCACGTACGTAAACGACGATTAGTAATTGTCGCATGTATTGTCGTTGGACTTTTACTCGTGGCCATTCAACTACTGCATCATGGTGTTGTCATTGCCACTGGCAATGCAGACTTTCGTGATCCGATGCGACGTCAACAGCGGGAAGATGATTTGAACTTTTACGTAGGGACCATAGCATCCCTCCTGGCCAAGATCGTGGAATTAGCAACCATGTTGATGCTTCCTATTGTGGTGTTGGTGCTATTGACAGAGCATTCCATGCTCAATGATTCGTTGCCATGGCGAGTGGGCGTGCTCTTGAGCCAAGGATGTTTTATTGCATTGCTGACCAATGCGTTTAGTACAACGTACGTCACGTCCCCAGGACCACAAATTGTGCATCGAATTATGACCGAGCAAGATTTGGTGACTGTCATGCCATCCGTTGCTGCCAACGGATTGAATATGTCAAGTGTTGACCCGACCGTACCTCGTCGACAGAGCACGGAGACGATGCTACGCACTGCCATGCTCCCACCCCACGCCAAACCATCACGACGTAGTCGTTGTACCGAAGGCTGGCGAAATCAGTCCATTGCAGCACGTTTTGGCTTTTATACCAACGACGGATTGCGCCAGTTGGCGTCGAATGGGATCGAACTAAACGGTTCCCTGAATTTCAGCGTCAGCGAATGGCTCACTTCAACCCCATTGACGTCATCCCATCGGATGCCACACAATCTTACGACTGCGGCCAATTTGGCCATTCACGCTATGAATTTTCTTGTCGATCGACTGCAGATGCCGCTCCTCAGTGCGTCGACCGTTGACCCCTTGCAAGTGTATGCGCGCCAAGCACGTCTCGTAAACAATACCAACGAGTTTCTTCAGATCACGGCCAACATGGTGAATACGTCCCTTGCACTCCAAGCTGAATTTGGGTTTTTCTTTGCACCAGAACGAGCTTCACTCCAATTTTCAACCCATGCTCGCGGTTCCATCGTATTTGACGCGGTGACCATGACACTACCGTTTCAATCCGGTCTCCTGCAGCGATCACTGGTTCCAACGCAGTTTGATACGCTTCGTGATGACAAGACATTGGATCCGTTTGTTGATGGTGACTTGGTTGATGCGAATGGCGATATCGTGTACCAAGTTTTTCCAACAGACGAATGCGGCACCCGTGGCTGTTGGCTTACAAAACCTGCTACTTCACGCGAGGCCGATACGCTCTGGCGTCTACGACCTGAAGTTGTTGCCTACAGTCGTTGTCGTGCAACGTTTGAATCGATCGGGGCCAGCGATGCCGCGTTTACGGCGTGTCCGGATGACCAAATAGTGAACCACTCGATTGTGATTGGATCCATTGGCAGTATGTTGTTGGCCGACCGCGTGGTCGAGTTTGAATCACCAGGATTCACAGCAACGTCGGCGCGGGTGCGACGTGCCAACGTCACGAACTTGGAACGGACATTGTCGATCACCGTCGCATTCCTCACCTGGCAAATCCAAGACCTCAGTCGACTCTACAACGTCGACTGTGCTCCCAACACCAGTACTCGTTGCTACGGACTTTGGTATCCTGTGACCCAGAACAGCGATGTCCTCGTAGACGCCCATCGTCTCATTGCCGACGAGCTGAATCCCATTGCCAGTACCATTCTCGCGGGTCAGCCATTGGCCTCGATCGTCACAGACATTCCCGGTGGTTCGTTTCTTGCATTCCAAAATGTCCGTGATGGGATTTCCCAAGTCGCTCCCAATAAAACGATGTTTGCCATCGATCCAAGTGACTCGAATACGCAATGGCTGTGCTCACGAGACATGGAGACTATCGCCGACAGCATTGTTTTCAATCACTGGTACATTGATCACAGTTTCCAAGAAGCTTACACCGCGGGTCTCTTTCACGTATTCCAATTTGGCGTACTCCACGCGATCAACTTCTCACTCGAACGTGATCCAACGGTCAAAGCCATTGATCTCGTGGGGAACGTTGTTGCGTTCTCGTTCATTGCTCATATTCCGTTCAAAGGGGCGATGGTCTCTTTGCTCGCCGGTGCTTTGTTTCTTGTGTCGATCGTTGTCGTCGCGTGTACTGGGAAACGACGCGAATGTGCGATTCGTGACGTCACGGACGTTCACCGCGTCGCACGTGTGCACCTCGTGGACCAATTCTTTCCCAAATTCTTTCTCAACCTCCATACTGACCATGGACAATCCCTCGAGCCATTCCGTATTGTTGCGATGCAACTCTACTATCCTCGACCGGATGGTGATCTGTACGTGACGCTACCAGGTCCCATCGACTCGACATCCATGATCTTCGATCCATCGGATCGTGAACAAGGACATGCATTTGAGTTTCGACCGATTTCATCACCTAGAACACTTTGGTCCGAGTCAACCAATTGATATTTCTATTAGTTCTCCTTACGACTTGACACTGGCCGTATCACCTGCATGACTCGAGGTCGTCGCACCATTCGCTGCGAGTACCATAGCAGCCGCAGCTGCTTTCTTTTGGGTACGTTGGCCATCAAGTCGCGCTTGGACAATCGCAGTAAAATCGACCATGTAGGACGCAACGACATCCAGATCGGCCATGGCCTTGCGTCCTCGCTGAACCACGTCGGCTTCACTCATGCTACCGTTCACCATCGTCGCTGCATTCACGACTCCTTCATCTATTGGCATCCCGCCTGGTGCTCCAGTCGTCGCATTTGCTTCGGCAGCCGCTGCTGCATTGCTACCTTCCATGTGCTTGAGGATTTGACCATGAATGCCACTTGTCGAACGCTGCAATAAATTCCCAATCGCCATGACAATTTGTCCCAATGCCAATGTCTTTTGCGTCGTCAATCGTAATCCTGCATCGGCTTCATGTTGCAATCGAATCGTTGCATTCTCATCACTTTCCAAATCACGTTGAAGCGAAGCAATTTTGTTGTTGTAGGTCAAAATTTCATTCGCGCGTTCTTTTTGAAACGTTGCAAATTCCACTCGTTTTTGTTCATTTTCATCTTCATGGTCCAGTTGATTCATCGACAAATCCCGATTTGTTTCTTTCAGCGTCCGATATCGATTGACCAAATCCGCAACTTCGGGATAATCCTCAGGAACGGTCTCCTGAACCACTTCCAAGTAGCGTGCATATTTCATATTCTTTTTGACTTCATTCCCCAGCTTGTCATTCTCCCGTTGCAATCGTTCCAAATGATCTCGTAATTTCGCCACTTCTTGTTCTTTGGCAAGACGTTGTTTGATTTCATCACTTGCTCGTTTGACCGCGCGATTCCGTTTCGATTCATTTTCTTGAAGAAATTTGTTGAATTTGATCAACGATTCTTGTAATTCCAAATCTTTTTTACGTAGCCCTTCTTCACGACGATGAAAAGCATCTTCACGACGTGCAAATTCTTCTTTTTGAGCATCCAATGCTTCTTGAACTTCAAACATTTGACGTCGTTTCTCTAATAATCGTGTCGCCGGCGAAACGTGATCCAGAGTTAGTGTAGGAGGGACCTTGGACGAGCTACAAGCAGTGTTCTTGTCAGTCCAGCGTCTCGAGCACGAGATACGCATCCGTCTCCTACCGATTCATGATCATCGCCGCTCCCGCACTACTCAGTGCACTTGGTCGCGACTCCATCTTGCTATGTGTGAAAACGAATGTGCTCAGCAGCCATTGCGTGCTCGTATTTTTGGCCCTACGTCTCTCTAGTTTAGCTTTCGTTCTTGAGGCGAATATAGCGTGACATGAACTCGGTGGCACGGTACTGTTCTGACCACAGCATTCGCCCGATCCAGTTCTCTTGACGCCGTGTCTCCAGTTCGATCATGGCTTTCTCCAGTCGTGTCATCAAGGACGGCGCATTGTGATGGGCATCGTATCGACTCATACAAATCGTTTGACCCGTCGATTGGGCCTGTTGCCACGGCGTTGGATCGTGATACAACGTGAGCATTGCACGGGCAAAGGCCTCGGGATCGTCGGTGACGTGTCCTCCCCAGTGATTACCATCGCCCATGCCTTCCGCACCGATCGAGGTCGATATACATGGCGTTCCATTGAACCAACTATCAGCAATTTTCCCTTTGATACCGGCACCAAAGCGCAGGGGCGCGATCGACAAACGATATTGACGAAGTGTCTCGTGGACATCAGGAGCAAAGCCTACAAGGCGTACACCATTGGGGGGATCATGAAGCTTTTGAAATCGCTTGGCGTCTTGACTGTACGACCCAAAAATATGGATTTCAGGTGCCTCTCCAGTAGGAGCAAGCGAGCGAAAGATGGGGACAATGGTCTGCGTGAGCCATGTGACACCATCCACATTGGGCGCGTGCTTGAAACTCCCAATAAAGGCAATGTTGGCACGCTGTTCAAAGCTGGGGAGGGTCTCGGGAGCTGGTACTTGAGGATAAAAGAAATCACAACGGTGTAGCAGCTCCTCCGGAATCTGAAAACGACCCACAAGCGCATCTCGTTCAACGGCTGAGACATAGAGTGTGAGGTCCGATCGATGCATCGACGCAAGTTCTCGTACAACATGCTTTTCGACGTCTTTATCCAACACCAATGTCTTCATGTCAAGTGTCTCTGTGAATGGCACACCGCGTTTCGTGACCAACAACTCGCGTGCCCGACGAATAAAATGTACGTCTTGTAGATCCAACACACGCAATGCGGTGGGGGCATACTTTTGTGCTTGCCAGCCATACATTTCTTCCGCGACAAATCGATCAAATACAATGAGTTGAGGATTGGTCTCTCGTAGTAACTTCTGAAACGCGTCCGTGTTGGCATCGGCACGAACGCACTGAACATCGTGATACCGTGCCAGTGCGTCGGTGTGAGCATTCAAGCGACTGGGTGAGACACAGACGACGCTATATCCATGGTCTTGAAACACACCAATGAGATCTGAACTGCGGACCCCTGCAGCCGAGCTTGTCCGTTCAGGCCACACGGAACCAGCGAGGATCACCTTCTTCTTACTTGCGGTGAACGCTTGCAATCGGGATGACGTCGAGGGCGTAGAGGGGCTATTGGTAGTGGCGGTCTCATACTGTCGTTTCTTGGCTTCAAGGGGGAGATACCACGCCGCTTCCATATTGGCGGCGAGTCTGGATTCAATATCAAATGGTCCAGGTAATCCATCAGGAAAATACTGCAGTACAAGTTCGTGGAAATAGGGCACTGGATCCACGTGTTCGACATTAGCACACAAATGCTGAAACCACTTAATGCCACAGGCGACGTGATTTCGTTCTTCTCGAACAATCAATTCCACAATAGAAGCCGAGGCTTTGTCACCGACCGATTGGAGTTTGTGGACTAAGCGATCCCCCGAGTCAAGCCCCCGTGCTTCTTGGACAAGCGGGACGACGGCCAGACGTGCCGCCAATGCGGACGTTGTATTAGCAGCGTGCTCGAGCAGTGCTCGCGTCGCTGGAAGGTCTCCGTAACTAGACCCCAATTCCCGAAGTCGATCATCAACCAATTGAAAATGGCGTGCTTCGTCCCACGCCACCGTCAAAAAGTCATCGTAAAACGCCCGTGGAAGTGCATAAGTCGTTGGATTGTATCGTACAAGTGTGTCCCAGTAATTATCTACAGAGAGAGAGAACCCATTTAGTTAGTGACGAGAAAGAGTCGATGTATGCGTGCTGCGTACCTATCGCCCCCAGCTCAATGTGGGCCAAGGCATGAAGCATAATCACTGGAATGGGTGCATCAATGTCTTTGGGTGATGGCATTTCTTTCGGTGTAAACAACTGTGGACGTGCACTGCGTGCTGGCGTTGCCGGGGGATGACTACGCCACTGATCGCCGGTGAAAATGGGGAGCTCCCCAGATTGCCAGCGCGTGTGGCATTCAAACGTTAGCGCCACTTTATCGGCTGGTGCAGGCGATCGAAGGACACGTTCACCATACGCCAGGAGCGAGTCCAATGGTGCGGTCGTGGTCGTGGACAAGCACCGGAATGCGTACGGGCCAAGGCTTCGTCGACGGAGCATTGTCGAGTGTGGGGTGATGGTACGATGTCACTAATAAGGATATGCGGGTGGTGGAGACCCATATGTACTTGGATATAATATAGCCACTCAAACGAGGTAATCATCCAAACCGCCTTTCCCGCCAAAATCAAAACAAACCCCAAGATGCCAGGAGACGCTCCAACCAAGCGCAAACGCCGAGCGCCTGTGTCCACCGCCCCACGACTTCAACCCAAGACGCTCTTGGCCTCGACACGCGATGAATTGCTCGAGATTCAGGTCCGTAGACGCGCTATACTAATAGAGATGAGACCGTAACCTCCTACTCTTTGTGGGTGAATAGGCCGAACTCGTCGCGCTAGCAGACGCGCGACGTGCGCTTCTCGCGACGGACACCAATGCATCTATCAAATTACTACCGCCCAAGATGTAGACGTTTCCAAAGATTATATAATACTTCCCTTCCATTCATTCTGTATAACCCAGGTTACGTTGGACTTGTACCCTTTCATCATCCCCTTCCATGCATGGAGACCCTGCGTCGTGAGATTCCGCTCTATTGGCTCGCGCGGGCGCTGCGAGCAGTCGTACGACGTCTCCCCAATGTCTCCGTCCTCTGCAGCACCAGTGCCGACCACAATACGACGTTATTCTCATCGCTCGTGCGTGCACTCCTTCATAATAAGCTCCGAGTGGCCAGCATTGACGACCTTGCGTCGCTGCCGTCGGTCGCGCTCGAGGCTCCCGTCGTGCTCGTGTGTGTGGAGACGGACGATGTGACGAGCGGCACGTGGCCACCACTGTCACTCGACACGGCGTGCATTCTTGTGGGGTTTTCGGTCACTTCCTCTGGGGGACTAATGCTCCAGATCCGCACGAATGGATCGTCTAACATGCCGATAGCGGATCTAGAGACCGCGGTGCAGCCGCTGCATGAACTAAAAGAGCAATGTGGTCTTCCACTTGCTCTCGAACTTCTTTCGTCGCTGGAATCCGAGCCACGGGCACTGCCGTTCCAATTACTACTCATGGTCTTGCGATGGTCGTGCTTTCATCCTTTGGTCCTTCGGCTCGTGGCCACCACATTCGTCCGGAAGCTCACACTCGTTCCACAGCCACGCGTACGTCACGAGATTGAGACGCTGTATGCATCATACGCGTGTGTCTGGCGGGAGATTCATGGACCGGATGCTGTTCCCGGCTTGACGACTTTGAAGCCATCGACGACTGGTGGAGCGAAAATTCTTCCGGTGGACATGGAGACCGAGACGACGGATCTAGACGGTATCCCGTCACTCGAACGACTTTCTCAGTGCGCGTTGTGGGACAAACAAAAGCAATTCTATCGTGATCAAGGCATTAAAGCATGGAGTAACCACCTCATTCCTTTTGGTGTCTCAAGCAGTTCATACTTGGCGAAACAATACGCACGACTCGCGATCGACTTTTTTAAAGCCACCGCGATTGATCATTCTTCGTCCTCCTCGTCACCACGGACACCCAATTGTTTCGTCTGGGAAGCCGCGAGTGGTTCGTGCAAGTTTCTCCATGCGTTTTTACTTCATTTTTACGCCCTCGTGGACCATGAACAATTGGAAACGCGATGGAGACTTGTACCGTGCGTCATTGCGACCGACTTGAGCGACCAAGTGCTGGCATCACGCGCCACCATGGCGTGTTTTCAGCCCTATCTTGCCACAGGGCGTCTGGAATTCGCATTGTTTGATACCGACACGTTTTTGCATGGACCTTCCGACGAGCGTAACGTGCTGTGGCTTCGTCAGTCGGAGCGACCATGGCGCGTGGGCCGTGATCAGGGACCAGTGTTTATCATCGGCAATTACTTTTTTGATTCACTCCGCTCTGACGTCTTTGTAATGGCGGAGCACGAAGATGCCAACGCTGAGCGACATGTTGAAGTCCGGGAAGCACGAATTGATCCGACGACCGACAATATTCCCGACATGCTCTTCACCCTGACCAAGCTTCCTCGCGATGTATCGTTTTACACGAATTCAACGTTAAACAAGACGTTTGTCGCCACGCTTGATCGATTGGAAACCTTGTGGCGCTCGCTTACAACAAAGAATCCATCAGACAGCAAACACTCGGTCCTCCACTCGTCGTTGATTCTCTTTCCTGTCGAAGCCATCGCGTTTCTCGAAGCAGTTCTTCATATCCCATGTGAAGAGTCCTCGTTTCCTGTGGCCATTGTGACGGGTGATGCTACGTTTAGCTTTCGAGATGCTGTGCCCAGTACCTTTATCGACGAGACCACTGGGGATCTCGAGATCCCTCAACTCTCTCCACATCCTGATTGTTTCTGTCTCCCTGTCGATCTGGAGATCCTCGAACTCGCAGTCGCATCCATCCATCCAAATACTTCGGCATCAATTGTAGCAACACCAGCGAGTGACACGTTCAATTTGTTTTTTGCGCAATCGCATCACATCGACAAATCCCATCGAGTGGCATTAACCCATCGCTTCCACGACGTGTTTGATCAATTCACTCCATGTGATTGTGATTTGCTCTGGGGTATGATGAGTGTCGATGATGGTACAAAACACATGTCGTCAACTGCACAAGTGGCATTGCTTGCTCAATCGGCATGGGATTTTGATGTGTTTTCCGTCGTACAGTGGAGTCTCTTGTTCAACTGGAACAAGCAAATGCAAGATCTTGCCGAGGGTACCGGAGGAGATCCAACGCTTATGGAAAATGAACGCTGTCGACTGGTCGAAGCTGGTCGACAAAGTTTGAGAACCTGGTACGTCTTGGATGATCATGAATCCATAACGACAACCGCCTGGACAAAACTACAGGATGCACGATGGTTTTATGGTAAGAACCACCGATGAGTACTATCCACATCAACTCACCAATGTTTTCTCGATAGCATTGAACGCTTGGGACGATGCGAAAACGATTCTGCAAACGCTCGAGTGTGACGATCGAGTGTTGCAAGTGGCATCGACATACCTGTTGGGGGTAAGACGATTGTGTTTTTGTTGGTGGGTGATCTTAAACTGACGAGCAATCTTGATGGGGATGAGCAGCTCGTGGCATATCATCAAAACGAGTTGTGGACCGCACTATCGTACTTTCGCAAGGGACAGCGACTTGAACCAAATCGCTTGCGATTGAAGAAATGGGTCGCACGAACGCTACTTGGGTTGCAGCAAGCAAAACTTCACGATGAGAAGAGGCAGTGACACCCTACGCAACAGAGCATTTTTGAAATCCCCAGGGATACTTCACATCGCTTTTATCTTCATGTTTACAAGTTGGAGCACGCAATTTCATACATCTACCTTTAGGCAGCACCATCATCTGGAGTGTAGTTCTCCTTGACAAGTGCAACACATGTGGCTTTGTCCTCGATAACAAAGCACAGCTGCTCGAGGGGTGCAACAATTGGTTCGTCATCGGCCTCTCGAGCTACTTTCTCCATCTCAGTCAGTTCTCTCTGTAACATAACATTCATGGTGAGTTTAAAACGAACTGAGTCCCCTCAACTCACGACTCACCTTAAAATGAAACACAACAGAGTTTGGGACCGTCTTCTTCGACGTAATCTTGGCGAGCGCAGAAAGGGGACGACGTGTCTCGACGACGGCATCCGGAGCGTCTACGTGGGACGATGGCTTGGCAAGAGCTATGAGTGCAGTTCGGGTGACCACGAGTTCACGATCTCCAACACGATTCCATGTCAGTTGAGAGGAAGACGACTCCAGAACGGACGGATCAATGCTATCAATCGCGACGGCTTTGGATGCTGCGATTGCCGCGAACGGGTCAATGTCTTGTGATGATTGCGCCGGCTCGGTGACCATAACGATCGTTGGGATATAGCGTATCGATTGGAAGCTCCGGCTACTCGAGTCAACACCAGCAAGTTCGTTCTTCCAGACGTCCACGTCCACTAAATCACCTTCTGCTGGCAAAACCGCTTCGAGCATATCTTCAAACGATGGTGGTGGTGCCGCTGAACTGCGACGTCGACGTTCACTTTCACTTCGTGTCAATGTGAGCTTGGATGCCGCAGCAACCGCCTTGTCAAGTAGTGTACTTCCTGTTCTTATAGGTTGTGGTGCATGACGGTTAGTCGAGTTCGTCGATGAAACACTTGTTCGACCAAAAAACGATGTAAAGCCCGACCGTTCTTGATTGGTCGCATTCTCCAGCATTTCGCCTTCATCGCGAGCCGGTGGTGCTCCTTTCGGAGTTGTCGCTTCATCTGGTGTTTCTTCCTTCGCAGGCTTTGACATGACTACTTCCATTGTCTTGCACGATTCACTCGTATCACTGAACGGCCCCCAGTGTTGTGCCTCATCTGCAGCACGGACTCGAAAGACGTAGGCAACATTGGGTGCGAGGTCGCTCAGTGTGTAGGTACATGTCCCTCCGCTGATGTCTTCGTTCAACGTCACCCAACTCGCCGTGAGGCGGTTCTTCGCGTATTGAATCTGATACCGAGACACATTTAGCTCATTCACTGGTTCCCAAGTCAGTTTGATCTCAGTCGACGAAGCAGCCGCAACGCCGACAATGCGTGGAGCAACAGACGTGATCAGCAACGGTACAGCAGCGGGTGGAGAAGGTGTGGCAGACGACATGGATGAGGTAGTCGTGCTGGCTGTACTGCTCGACGACTTGACCCCACTCGCACCAAACAAGGAAGACACGAGCGACTTTGCTTGCTCTTGAAGAGGAACTGCCGCTGGTATCATGTCTTCTGTGAACTCGGGAAGCCGCTCGAGCACACAGGCACCCTCGGGGGTGTTTTCAAACGCCCAAGCCTCGAAGTCGTCCGAATCGTCGGATGCAGAGATTGATTTCCGATCTTCACTACTGCTCGACTCTTTTTTCTTCACAGGGGTCCGGATCTTTCTCTGCGCTATATTCCAGTCCGAACACAGACGTACAAAGATTTGATTCGTTCCTGATGCAACAAGCCGCTCACAGCACTTGATGATCGTGCCTCTTTCGAGAGCAATATCCAGTTTCTCGCCATTAAATGCTGGTGTCGCACGCGCTCGAAGGCCAACCATCACGCGAAAGAAAAATGTTCCTCGTTCGAGAAACTCGGGACACTCACCAGGCAAAAACACGGCAGCATTGTTGTTTCGAGGGGACTTCGTCGAACATGGCGATGTTAGGGACGCCTCCGCTGCCGGCACAGGAGACATATTGTCTTCTGGGTCCTTCTCTAGAGCTGTCATCGGGCCACTGGACAAACTGTACGGTCCCCATTTCTCATTGTTCCCACAACGAACTCGAAAAACGAGCGACACACCTGGCTCCAACCCGACTAGCGTACCGTTGTGATGAGTCGTGATACCAGACGTTCGGTCAATCTCAGCAGTGTTGCTTTCGTGCTTCATTGGGACAGGCATCCACGGGTTGAAATTGTAATCAGATTGTTTGGCGTACTGGAGTTGATATCGCTCGTTTGGAATCGAGAGCTTGTTCCAAGAAACACAGATCGAGTGATGGGACGCGCTGATCATGATTGGTGGAAGCGGTGGAATAGAAATCGCATCAAATGTGTCGAGTGACTTCTTCTTTGGGTTGAGCAAACGAAGCACGAGTGGACGTCGTGCATCCTTGATCATGTCAATAACATCCTGGAACGGGATCCCAGCAATATCCTGCCCATTCACAGCGACCAGCAGGTCTCCTGGTTCGACTTGTTGGCTTTCCGAAGCTTGACTTTCGGGCACGAGACTGTCAACTACCGTGAGATACTTCTTGTGACGAGATCGCTGGAACAAAATACCAAGGGATCCTGCTTGAAACACAACTTCTTTAAAGCTGAGACTCTTCTCCAGCGCTTCTCGTGTTCGCGTGTAAACTTCCATCCATTCCTCTTCCCCGACAACGCCGCGTTCATCTGTAATCATGGAACTCGGTGGCGTAGGTGATTGAAGTACCCTGCCAGCTGCAGACGCAGTCACTGCATCTTTTGCAGCGCTTGTCAAGATCTGAAGCCTCTGGGAAATGGTAGTCACGGTTGCTTTCGTCTTTGATTTGATGTTGAGCGACGACGGAGCACTAGCGGAGCCTGGTTCTGACACAATGGCAGTCGACGGGTCGTCATCAGAGAAGGTACGCACGCGATCGAGTGCCTTCTTGGCGAAAGACTTGAGTCCTCCGGCGGCCTTCTCACTTGCACTCGTCGTAACGGCCACCTCTGTCGATGACGCTTCTTCATACACGAGCAACTGCTCCTTGGAAAACTCGTCGAGTTTCTCGATCTCGGCTTTGAGCTCTTCGAACCCTCCATCAAGACGACTGACATGTTCAAACCCTTTCTGAAGAAACATCAGCACGAGCCGTGTCACCGTGATGTGTTCCTTTTTGAGGAATGGAACTGAGTTGGTACCAACACCGAGTAAAGATGAGTTGCTTCCCGACGCTGCGACCGCAGCATCAAGCTGTGCTTTCTCTCCTGACAGCCCTCGAGTGATGCGGTTAATCGTCTCAAAGCCCAATCCACCACTGCTCTTGTTCCCCGACGCTCCTCCAGCGACCGTGGGTCCAACAAAACAAAAGTGACACCCTTTCATCCGTGTGAAACCCTTGATCAGGACCGAGAGCGCGTCTGGACTACCGACAATATCTGGGTCCACGTGGTACGAGAGACTGAGGTGGCATTCACGATATTGTTCCAGTGGACGACAGTCGAGCACAATGAAAAACACCGACGACATGGACGCGTCACGTTCATCGGAAAACGATTTCTGAGCAGTCAGATCGGGCATCTTGGGACGCATAGCAGCGATCGATGCGGGACTTGCACCGTTTGCTTGGCCGAGACGACTGAGCAAATTGCTGAGAAGCTCATCTGGGTACACTTGGAGACTGGATGCACCCATGAGCTGCCGTAGGAACGGTACCATAGCATTTGTGTAACCGCCATAACATACCGAGTACAGATCGCGGCGATACGAACGTGGTGTTGTGTCCATGAGCTCGAGTGCCGCCGCACAGACGGCATCGACCCGTTCACGGCTATCGAGCGAAATGTTGCTGAGGACTTGTGGAAGCATTGATACATCGGCTTGAAGAATAGCCTCACGATGGGTTTCCACAAGTGCATAAGCAACATAGTGGAGTAAATACGGATCTTCATGGAGGAGAAAAAAGTCCCAGAGTGCAAACACCAAATCTTGGGACAATCCCCGTGCAAACAGTGTCATAAACCACGGGGTTACGTACAACTCGGGTGTCATGGCATGTTGATCGAGGTAATTACATAGCTTGGGGTCGTGATAGAGCATGAGCAATCGAAACAACTGGAATGAACACTGCAGTGATTTGAAATCACGGTCGACAAAAACGTGTGGTAAAAACTTGTCAATCATGGCATAAAACAATTGAAACACAATGCCTTCGGGCAGTGGGACGTCGGGAGGTCGTTCTAGCATCAGAAAGGGTGCCAACACTTCGTTCATACCTTGTTTGTATCGGATATTGCGGGATTTGCAGTAAAACGTCAGGATTTTTCCAATCGTATCGACGGTCGTCGGTTGTTTAAAGAGATCATCGTTGCCACGCGTACGACACGCGTCTGCGGCAATCACACGTTGATTTACAAGGTCTTCTTCGACTTGTAAGATACTTTGATCCAAATGCAAACGTTCGTTGCGTGCCACACCAAGTAATTCTTTCCAAATTTTGGTCCGTAGTTCACTTGGAATACCACCAAGAGAACGACATAACACGCCAATTAAAAAGCGATCGGGTCGACGCTTCTCCATCTCACGTTGCAGTTGAACAAGAATGTCATTGTGTGGATCTGTGGCGTGCAGCGTATCCCCATCGTGGCCTATCATGGGGTCGTTCGTTGACAAGAGGTGAGAGGTTGAAGCTGTTGACGCGTCGATCTCGGTCTCCACAGGGCCGCTCGACGTCGCTCCGCTGGGGAGCATATTCGAATCTGTCTGTTCTACCGGAATATCGAGTTCAACTGAAGTGATTCGGTCTGTGGACGACGCTAGCGAGCTCGGCGTGGAAACATCTTTGTTGGTCGATGGCACGGATTCCATTGCTGTAGGGGTGGTAAGCGTGTAGCCGGGGAGAGAATAGGCGAGTTGCGATACGGAACATCAGTTCCTTATTTAAATGGTTAGACAAGGGATATCGACTTTCTTAATACGGGACATTCACTCGACTAAGTACGAGTTAAATATGCTACATGCATAAAACTATGTAAGAATGATAAGACATAATAACATTATGCCTTATATTATCTGAGTTTCATATATTTATCGCACACCACATAAAGGCAAAATGTGTTCTCCTGTGACTCTGACGCTTACTCCGAGGTGGTCCCGTTGTTACCCGAGACATGGGCGACGATCCCATTGTCTTCAGTGTCCAAGCTACGTGCACCACCGCCATTCTTGATTGGCACACAATACTTGTATGCCTGCCACTTCTGTGAGTGCAATGCCAACCAATAAAACGTCAATCGACACGTGCCCTTGCACTTGGAGTAGTCGACTGGGAGCTTGGCAGGATACCCCTTGTAATTCTTGGCACAATTGTCATTCTGGAACACACGGGTGTTGTCAATCCACGCTTCACACGGACCCTCATGGGAGCCAAGGAAGCCTTCTTTGTATTCATTGTTCTGGAAATCCATGGTCTTGAGGTTGCTCACATCCTGGACGGCACCGTTGGGGTTAGTGAAGCCACATCCTGAGACCTTAGCATCAATGATGGTCTTGAGATCCTTGATGCCCGAAGCCTTGAAGGCCGTGGTGAACTCAGCAGCATTCTGACCAGGCGAGCGGTTGAAAGCCTTGCCGTTGAACGCCGCATTGCCAACTTGGGAAGCTGTGAACTCGGCACTGAAGCTCGTGTACTTGCCGCCACCCGTCGTTGTCGACTTGGGGCTCGAGACGTAACCGTGGGCATCCGTACCGGTGAGGAGGGCTGTCGTGGCCACAATTGCAAAGAGGATGGCAGTGACTTGCATGGTAATGAGCGATGCTTCTGTTGCGTTCGATGCAAATTGGTGAATGAACGAAGATCACCAGAACGTGCCCGAGCAGCGAATTCCAATGGGCACTTCCCGGTAGTCAAGCATCTTGTAGATTTATCATTCACACCATACAACGACACACCGTCGAATCCTTTGGTTACTCTGGTCGTTCTGCCCAGCGTTCTGTTGTGCCAGATTGCTTCAACAAGATTTTTGTTCTGGCACTCGATTGTCCACTCAGCAAAAGGAGACGATAATCGGGACCACTCATTTCCCTCACGATCTTCATCACCGAAACGTTCGGACAGCCTATGACTTGATTTTGCTCGGTTTACGATTTGCGTCTTGCACAGATCATCGTGGTGTTGAAGTGCCAATGGACCCTTTTATTGATCCCTGGTTTTGTGTGATTTGGCATTGACCAGTCATCATAAAAAAGCTCAAGCGATGGGTCACAATGAGTCATTGCCAATGACAGGACGGTGGATGATTGCTGGATTCTTTCACCATCCGACACCCCAGCTTTTACGAGCAAATCGCAGCTGTTGCGGTGTCGTACTGTAGGCTTAATCGTGATCCAAAAACGACTTGGCAAGCTGCTTGAGGGAATGGGATCTTGGACTCTGGTCCTCGGCTGTTGGAATGGAGCATGGTTCTACCAGGCATACCATCAAGTTGATGAACGTATGGCCCATGGACTTGCTGGATCATCAACGGGACCATGGACCATACGCTCATAGTGTCGAACAGTCACTGCATAGAACCAATACTACTAAATAGAACAAATACTACTAAATAGAACAAATACTACTAAATACTATTGCTAGGAGCAAGAAATGATAAAAGAAATGATGGCTATCAGACCAGTTTTCTAGACAAAGGAATACATGCTGTATTTAACTCACACTATCGACCGTGTGTACATGCTCTTGCCATTAATGTGACAACTTACTGACACTGACACATAGTGAACGTTTAGGCACGCAATGCACGACCCCAGCTTCGCTTCTGGCCACCATTGTTGTTGTTGAGGGCGCCGAAGCCGAACGAGTTTTGACCACCACGGTTGCCATTGTTGTTACCATTGTTGCCATTGTTACGGCCAGCGTTCTGGTTGTTACCGTTGTTGCCACCGCCGTTGTTGCCACCGCCGTTGTTACCCTGGTTACCACCACCGTTGTTGCCGTTGTTGCCACCGCCATTGTTGCCGTTGTTGCCACCGCCATTGTTGCCG